>JAKCPB010000871.1:0-181443 GCA_021442155.1 Cymbidium sinense | reverse complement strand
GATAAAAAAAAGAGGGAGTACTAGAGGAAATCAACTCTCTTCACTTAGTAACTTTTATTGCTCCCATTTTGAATAAAGTACTTTTAATTTTTGTTTTATCTTATATTTGATTCTTATTTGGGTCAAAAGGGAATTTGTGTACTTTTATGATTTGTTCTTAATATTTACTCTAGAAATTCCACATCTTAAACTTGTTCCATACGTACTTTAAGTGATCACTTTGAGTGATCATAACTTTAAGTGATCACTTAGCAAGTTGTGTGACCAAATCCTAAATCTTACTTTAATAGTTATTTGTCACATAAAAACCTTTGAAATTCTACTTTCAATTTTTCCTTATTAAAGTGTTATTCTCTTAGTATAAGTGTTGTAATTTGCTAGCAAAAAATAATAAGAAAAAAAGTTGTGAATTAAAGTTATTTTATTGTATTTTTTATTAGTTTAGATTGAATTATATTTACATTCAAGTGTTTGAATATAATCTTCAAGTGTTTAAATGCTTCTTAACAGTGTTTACATAGAAAAAACTAGAGGAGGGAATGGATAAGTTAAAAACACACATGAAAGAATTGAGTATAACCATAAATGCCCAATTTCAACAAATCCTAAACCAATTAACTAACCGTAGGTTGCATCACACCCCTCCTCACACACCTCCAACCATCATTTTGGAGAGGAAGAACCACAAGAATATAGAATTTAACCCTTATCTAGGAAACAACAATAAATTATAAGGGAAAAATATTAGAAGATGTCTTCAAGAGAGTTAAAGTAGACATTGTCAAATTTGATGGATCTTACAATCCAATCAAATTTACTGGTGCCTCCACCAAATGAATAATATTTTTTTCTTGGTATGGGATGCTAGATGAATAAATGATTTCTTTTGTAAAGATGAAATTGGATGGCCATGCTACGATGCAATGGGACAACTACCTTAGAGAGCATTCCATATCTTTTAGAGAAACCACATTTAACTTGGGAAAAAATGAGTTGAGATCTTAAATCAAAATATTACACTAGAATGCAATAGAAAATAATTATGCCCAACTTCTCAATCTAAACAAAGGTTTAATGATAGTTAAGGGTACAATAATTCCTTTGAGAACCTTCTAGCTAGAACTAAATCACATGACACACTTTGGCACCAAGTGCATAAATTTATTTAAGAATTCGTAGGATTGATATTAAGCTTGAAGTGGACATATGAGACCTCAAAACATTGATGGAGCCTTTTATATTGCCATAATTATTGAAAAACATAAAATGATTATCATAGCTTCTAAGTCATGGCCAACCCAAAACCAAGTCTCTTTAAACTTCACACCTAAAGCTATACAAAATCTTCATCACTCAACTCATCATTTTCTAATGATCCAAGTACTAAAGTACAAAAAAAGGTAGTGTGCTTCAAATGCCATAAGAAAGAGCATATACAAAGCCAATGTATGGCATAACTTCTTTGGTTAAATGAAGATAACACTTGTGAAGAAGAAATAGAACACATTGGTGTAGAAAATGACACTTTTATTTGATGAAGATGCACAAGTAGTGGATGATACACATTTAGGTGTAATGAAATGCTTATCTATCACTCCCATTAAAGAACATGACTAGAGAAGAAGAAACATATTTCATATCTTTGGTGAAGTGAATGGAAAGAATTGTATGAACATTCATATTAAGGGAGTGTCATGAATGTGGTCTCACTCATACCTTACTAAGGGACAACCTTAAGGTTGAGCCACACCCATCTATATTTAAGGTAGTTAGGTTAACAAAACATCCCTGACCATCACTTTTAGATACCTAGTCCCATAAAGACAAGGATATATAAAAATAATTTATGGTGTGATGTCTTCTGTAGGAGTGTGCATTTCATGGTTTAAATTTAAAATCCAAATCGAATCTTTTAATTTGGTTCAATTTCATATTTTTTTTATTTGGATTTTTGTTTTAAATTTGCCAATTTTTGGTTCTTAGTTTATTAATAGATTTTATATTTTTTTTAAATCTAGTAAAACTAAATAAAATAATTTAGGATTGGATTTTAAGCCAAAACTAGTCAGGTAAAGCCAAAATCCCTCGCCTTGATTTTATTTCTATGTTATCTATTCTCAATTTCATGTGAATTGTTATTGCTATAGTAGTAGAGTTAGGTTTTCTCGTTGGCCATGGTGTACTTCCTCCATTATTGAACATCCCATCATCCCCCATCAGGTCATCTATATCTTACAAAACACAAAGAATTTCCACATCTCTCTCATCTCATAGAGTCTCCCCATCTCTTTCATCTCCTTGAGCCTTAACATCTCTCTTAGAGAATAGCCATTGAAGCACCTTACCACCAGACTATTGAATGAGAATCAGAAGTCAAATATAAAAAGAGGTGGGACCCTCAAAGCAAGATCATTCGATGGGCATGGAACAAAGTGTCCAACAATTTGTAACTTACCTAGATTTATTTGAAATGGAGGATAGGATTGCTCTCCTAGTGCAGGAAGCCATCAAAAAATCACACCACAAAGAGCCCAATCTAAAGGAGAACAAAGGATCCATGAATTCAATCACTCATCGAGCTCAAAGAGGAAAAAGACACCCATCTAGGGTCCCAAATGCTTAGCCACATGAATTCTCTGATTTCAAGGATGACTGCTATGATACTAGCAAAGAAGGTGTGTTAAAGAAATAGCTATAGACTACCAACACTTTCTCTATAAATATTGTAGAAGCTTGCCCTCCTCATAAGCTCAAGATCCCACTCTTGAATCTTACGGAGGTCAAACATACCCCACTGACCACATAGCCTATTTGAGCCAACTACATCATTATTAAACTTAGATGATGAAATGAAGTGCTGGCTTTTCTTCAATACTTTCAAAGAGTTGATTCTTAGGTGATTCTAACACCTTCAAGAGTCACCACATCATTCATGACTTTAAAAGAATGTTCACATGCAATTTGCCAATGTTTAGAAGTTGAAGAGTTCTCAAGCACTCTACATATGAGGTAGGAGCCCTGAGTCCTTGAGGAAGTTCATCACTCATTTCCAATGAGATATGCTAGCAGTCAAAGATTTGGAGCTTGTAGTCACCCAAGCAACAGTCTCCCAAGGTCTACAGGAAGAGCCTTTCAGGTATGCCTTCGGAATCCAGCATCTAAACACGCTCACTGAACTACTGGAGTTGTTGAGCAATCATGTAAATATGGAAGCGTATAATGAAGTGGCCCAATCAAAATAATAAACTAAGGTAAAGGACTTACTGATGTGGTCTTAAGAGCAATTATCCAAGGAAGGATCTCAAAGGTGGAGATCAAATAAAAGAAGACAACCAAAAGTACTGAGGTGGCACTTTAGAAACATGACTATTCACTATCCAGGTGTTGATTATGCATAGTTTGCTCTAGTGGCCCCTCTGAGAGTGTCCATAGTAGAGCTTATAGAAGTGATAAAAAATAAAGATTATTTCAAGTGACCACCACCCATGAAGGCTGCTGGAGTATTTGACTAGTTAAGATATTATGCTTATCATCATGATCTTAGGCACAACACTAAAGAGTGTCACCATTTGAAGAGTCAAGTGGATGAACCGAAGTAGGAAAGCTCAAGGAGTTCATTAGGAAAAAATAAAAAGAGATCATCAAGGCTGGTAATTATCTTAGACCCACATACACTATTCATATTGCATGAGTCATATCCACCATCTTTAGGGGAGATGGCAAATCTTCTAAGAAGGCTAGTATGAAAAGGCTACAATCTAGAGAAGTGAACTTAGCATCCATGATGTAAGCCCCTGCTACTACCATCATGCTAATTATTTTTTTAGATAGGGATAGAACCACTATTAGGAATCACTACAATGACATAGTTATGGTTATAGCCCAGATTACCAGTTATCAAGTAATGTATTATTTTGATTAACAAAGGGTGCTCACTTAATATTATTTTTAAACCAGTCTTGGATAAATTGGGCATAACAAACTCTAAACTCACAATTACTATAGTACTACTGTATGGTTTCTCAAAGGAGAATAAAGCAACTAAGGGAATGATCTCTCTCCCCATCACTTGAGGGAGGGAAAGAAGAAGTTCACAACCATGGCTGACTTCATCGTAGTTGAGGCCCCAGCTACCTACAATGCAATCTTTGGATATCCTCTACTCAACACATTCAGAGTCATGGTATCAATGTATCACGTAGCCATTAAATTCCCTAACATAGGAGAAGAGATTACCATGAAGGAAAATCTCATGCATGTTACTTAAAGGTCGTTGGTGGGTCAAACAAGAAAGATGAACTGTTGCAGCTAAATATAGCTTGAATCGGGATTAAAGTCCTCGAGGGTATAGAAGAAATTATAGTTGGTAGGGTAATGGATGAGCACTAAGAGTTTGTTTGGCTTTCTATCCCAAACATAAGGAAACCCTCATTTGAACTCTGCTAGATAATATAAATGTATTCACTTGGAAACCATAGAGATGCAAGGTATTTATGTCAATGTTGCTTGCCATGGCCTCAATATTCACACAAATGTGCAACCCATCAAACAAAAAATGAGAAAAATGATAATTTAAAATGGTTGCCAAACTCATCGAGCCTATAAAGAAAAAGGTTGCCAAACTGGTTGAAGCTAATTTCATTAGAGAAGTTCAATACTCGAGTGGGTGTCCAATGTAGTTATGATATAGAAGTCAGGTGGCAAGTTGAGGATGCACATTGACTTCAATTAAAATCAATGTGTCAAAAGAAGGTATCAACCATGAATAGATGAATTTGTGACATGGATGATTCCAAAGATGATGGACCAAGTGTTTAGAAGAGAAATTTAAAATTCTATGTTGACAACCTACATTTTAAAAGTAAGTCACATGTGCATCATATTTAAGACCTCAAGAGACATTCACCATACTTAGAAGGTACAACATGCATCTTAGTCTTTTGAAGTGTGTCTTTGGTGTTGGTGCAAGAAAGCTTTTAGGATTTCTTATTACCCCTGAATGAATAAAGGTGAACCAAGATAATGTGAACGCTATACTCGACATGCCCTCACCAAAGAATGTGAAAGAGGTGTAGCAACTTACTAGATGGGTAACAGAATTGTACATATTCATCTCAAAAGCTAGGGAATGATGCTCACCATTTTTAAAGTTCTTAGGGTAGTGAAGAAATTTGAGTGGACACCAGAATGTGAAAAGCCTTTAATGATTTGAAGGCTCTACTCGCATCTCCTCCTTTATTATAGAGCTCAAAGGAGGGAGAAGTCCTATTATTTTTCTTAGAAGTAGGAGAAGACTTGTTCAGCTTAGTCTTAATCAGAGAAGAAAGTGGGAAGCAATGACCAATCTGCTATATAAATCTTTGTGAGGTGCTAAGCTGAATTACCCATTCATGGAGAAACTAGAACTTGCATTAATTACCTCGGCCAAGTGACTATGACCATATTTTCAAGCACACTCCATACAAGTGTAATTACTTCATTTTTGGATGAGGTTGATATTATCTAATTTAGTAATTAGGATCTCTTATCTTGAATTAAGATCTTTCTACTATTAACGCACTTAGTGGCTAAGTGTAAATTCAAATCAAAATCAAATAATAAATTAAATCAAACCAAAATTTGGAGTCAATACTAAATTTGAAACTAAAATTAAAATTAAACTCAATACTCTAAAGTGAAAGCTTAGGTCACCCTAATGAATTCTTCTAGACTTGACCTAATCCAAATTAGATTGGGTGAATCCAACAAAATTCAAATTTCATGAAATTTAACATAAATAAAAATTAAACATGAATGAGATAAAATTTAAATTCAATTGAGTGTAGATTGAGGTAATTAGGTTGGTTGACCTAATTAACCCATCTAAGCTCAAAATCACTTAAGTCTAAGAAATATTAAATTAAATCAAAATAAATTAAAATTAAAGTAAAAACTCTTATAGTCAATGCATAAATATAAAGGAACCCAAAAATAAATTTAGATGAGGTCCAAAGTGGTCAACCAAGTCATCTAACCTAGAATTGATCCATGCCATCTCAAAGGTCAACCAATTTAAATTAGGTCAAATTGAGTTATCCCAAAGACTCAAAGTTATCAATTGAACATTTTCAAACATAAAAAAAATAAATAAATTGAAATTCAATGAAGATTCAAATGGGTTGATTTGACCACTTAACCCAAATAAATTCAAATGGACTTCATTAAGCCAAATCTAAATTAAATTAGAAATTGATCCAAATTAAATATTTCAAAACACTTTAGAATCATGGATGATCATAATTCAATAAATCATTTTTAATTTGACTAATTTGGTCATTTGACCCAAGAGAACTCATCTTAACTCATTAAGCCCAATTTGGGTCAAAATGGGTCAAAAATCAAAACCCAACTTCAAATCAATTGAAATTAAATGTTCAAATCATACTAAACACATAATCAAACATTATTTAAATCCAAACACATCTTAATTATGTCAAATTTATCTTTTAACTTAATTGAACCCATCTTAATTCATTTAAATCTAAAATGGGTCAACATGCATTCAAATCAAAACCTAACTCAAATTCAATGAAATCAATTGATCAAAATTAGTACAAATGATCATTTAAACATAACTAAATATAAATTTTAATTTTAAAATGACTAAATAAGTTATAAGTCCAACTTGACCCATTTGAGCTAAGTAGGTTAAACTAGCCTAAATTATTCCAAACCTACACATATTTTGGGCGATTTCATTCATAAATCATTTAATGGATAATTACCATGATTGAGAACATAAATATAATAACAATTGAATGCAATTGAATTAGTTTAAGTCATCCAACCTGACCAAAATCCAATTCAAATGAACCTAACCTAAAACCTTTAAATTTAAACCCAAGCCAGCAGAACTTGAGTTTAACCTTAGCATCCTTTTAGAATTGATCTAAGAAATAATAAATCAAGTCAAGGAGTGGTGAATTTCTACTATGGGATGTGCTGGAGTCCATGGAAAGCCCAAAACTAAGTCATATAAGCCCATCACCCAAAATCCCCCATGCTCCCTCAATCATTACAGTTAGGCACCTCAAGTTCTTTCTTTGATCTCTTTAACTCCTTAAAGAGCTGACCTAGGCTCTAATTTTCTAAGATCAACCACCTCCCACTACCTCTAAAGGAATGAGGCTCAGCTAGCAATAAAGAAGGTGAAAAAGACCTTAATTTACACCTTTGATGCTCTCTGCATCCCTAGCCTATAACAACTCAAACAAATCTTTTCCCCCACTCCCTGACTTCTCTAACCAATTTTTTGGTCAAGCTCTAGTAAGCAATAGCACACTATGGTCCATACACTAATTTAAAGGGAGATAAGAGACCAAATCTCTTCCAAAGATGCATTCCAATCGATGGAAGGTTTTAGAAATGAGTAAACCACCAAAGATTAATGCCAATGAGGTATTCCATAACTCTTTCCATCTTTCTATTTTGGATTGGTATTTTGTGAAGTCAAGTTGATCTCTAGTGAGATCAAACCATAGGGAAAATTACAAATCAATCCTTGATCGATTTACAATCAAAATCTCCAAGCCCCACCAATGGATGATTTTCGGCCCTCATTGGGAGGTCAAGGACAAAATCATGCCATCCATTCCATTAATTTGGAATGGACGGCTATGATTTTTCCATATAATCAGAATTTAATTCTCTTTAGGAATCACGAATTATCCCTACACCGTCTGATCTTTGATCGGACAACCCTTATAAAACTACATCTCCTTTGCCTGCCACACTATATTGACGGGTAGCGCTACCACATGTGAAGTGCCTAGTCGACTATGCAAGACTTGGTTAAATAGGAAATTCAGTTTTATCAAATTTAAAATTACAAAAATGCCCATAATTTGAAAATTTTATAGAAATTAAAATATTCAACTAAAAATACAAATAATGGCTCTTTGGATTCATCTTAGTGAGAGGAATCCATTAAACCCAAAATCCCTAATTTTTATTGTGTATTTTTGGGTTAATTTGAGTTTAATCACAAATAATTAAACTTAAATTAAACCCAAAATAATCGTCCAATCAACTTGAAACTTTGGGAATATGAAATTAAGGTTAAAACACACTACCAATAAAAATTTGAAAAATTATTGGTGAGTAAATTGAAATATATAAAATTTTCAATTTTCAAATCATAATTTAATGAAATAAATTAATATTTAACCAATAAAATTAGTAAGAAATATGGAAATTATTTAAGGCACCTTAATAAACAACAATAAACTTAATAAAAATATTTTTTTAAATCTTAAAATGACATAATTATTAGATTATCAATTAATTAGGGTAATCTTTTAAAAATCCTAACAAAATGAATAAAAATCCACAAATTTTAATTAAACTTCTTTTAGATTCATCTTTCAGAATGAAATCAAAGAAAATTAAAAGTCTTAATTTGTTCTTAATATTTTAGACCTAATTTATGTTTTATTAGAAATATTAAAACTTTAATTATACTTAAAATACATCTCTAATTAAGTCAAAATTTTAAGGAGATGAAACTAGCAAGGAACCCCACATGCTATAAAATTTTGAAATAAAAATTAACTTCTGAATCAAAGTTATTAAATTATCAAGTTTTAGGACCATTTAAATAAAATAAAACATATAAAAATTATAAAAAAATTTCAAAATTAGTTCAAAATATCTCTAATAACACCAGATGACTTAGAAAAAAACTCCTTAGCCCTCTGAAGTTAAGGAATTATAAAAATAGCATACTTAGGGTTTAAGAAATAATTAAAGGCAAGAAATTAATTAAATCCTAAGTTTCGAATAGGGAAATCCATAATAAATCAAATAATATATCATATTTGTGATTAATAATCTCTAAATTTAATATTTAAGTAAGAATCTATTAAAATTGAAATCATTGCAAACATACTTAATATTGAATGAATAATTAAATTGTAATTTAAAATGAATAATTGATTAAATTATTCATAACCTAAAAATACCAAATGCCTTAAAAACTTAAAATGACCTAGCATAAGTTTTGGCATCCTAAGTATTTCATCTTTATAAGTTTTTTAAACTAGGATTAGAGGTCAAACAAAAGTTAAATAAAATCTTAAGAAACTTAATTAAACAATAAATTAGAAAAATACCCCATTAAACTAGTTTAAGCATATTAATTGAATTCAATAAAGCATAAAATCATGAAATCGAAATAATGAAGTTTCATAAATTTGATAAATACTCAAATCAAATTAGACAAAGAGACTAAATGTAAGTAGAACTTTTAACAACAAATGAAGTTAATCAAACTAAAATCTAATAATCAATCTAAAATACATGAAATTGAATAATCTTAACAAATTTATTTAAAACCTTAATCAAATCAAATAAGCATAAAGTTAAATATAAACTCTAAACCATTAAATCATATTAAATTACTATCAACTCCAAATATAATCAAAATAAATTAATCAACATAAACTTAAATAAATAATCAAATCTAATAAATTTAAAAAATCATAAAAATTTATTAATTGAGGTTTAAAGACAAATTAAATATTAATCAAAATATAAGCTAATAAAATCTAAGTAAAACATAAAAGGGTTGTTTGGGATCACTTTTATTTTATATTTTATATTTTATATTTATATATTTTTTATATTCTCTTTTGAAGTAAAACATGTTTGGTGGTAATTGTTAATTTTAAAAATACTTAAAACACTTAAAAGTTATTTTGAGTTTTTGTTTTTAAATAATGTTATTTGTTTTTGAAAACATAAAATAAAAACAAACCAAACAAAACATTTTTTTTAAAAAAACATAAAAATAAAAACAAAAAACACAAAATAAAATTGATCCCAAATAGCCCTAAGCAACTCAAATTTAATCAAATTTAATGAAAATATAAACCATTTAAATTCAAATAATAACCAAATCAATTCAATCAATAAAACTACACCCATTAATAAAATCTAATGAGTTTAACAAAGCTTTAAAACATAAATGAAAGGAGTAAACAATAATTAAACTTCATATTAAAATGAAACTTAAGCAAAACTAAACTTAAAAATCAAGCTAAAATAGAAAAACCAAAACTTAATTAATTCCAATAATAAAATTGAACCTAAATAACAATCACAATAAGCATAATTTTACTTCTTAATCAACTCAAATAAACATCAATCAAATTGAAAATTGAATCTAATAAAAAATTAAAGAATTAATCAAAATGCATAGACCATTAGGTTAGACCCTTAGAGTGAATATTTACATGTGGGTGAAGATTTCATTTCATTAGGATTAGGGTGTTGAATGGAATGGGCTTTGCCTAAAGCAAAACTCATTTTATTCTTCACTCTTGAAAATATGAATTCAACTTTAATATAAAATGAACTAAAATTGGAAATAAAATTTAAAATAAACTACATCACTTAAATTCAAATCATCTAATAGCAAAATCAAATAAATCTCAAACTTTAATCAAAACTTAAATCTAAAGCCTAATACCGTCATACCACACAAGCCCCTCTTTTCACACTAGATTGCTTGGTCACGACAGACTTTAGGCTAATGATCTATGATGGATTAACATGATGTAATATTGTTCTCATTTTATGGTGTAATATTTTAGATTGGATGGCTAAATATTAATTGCTCGCTAGTCTAGATGTTAGGGTGCTCTTTTAGGCTAACACTATTTTCTATAAAGGTTGTGCTTAAGAGATTGTTATAATAAGAAAAACTATTATAAATATTGTTTATTTATATGTGTTGCTTAAATCTCTAAGCATAGCCCAATAAGATAAGTGGGCTCGATAACCATTGGTGCTAAACTTGTATGTTTGTATTATAACTACTAGAGTGCTGTGTGTTTTTCTTAATATCTATTTGCAGGTTTTTAGTTTTTCTTTTAGAAATTAAAATGTACTTTGAGCCTAATATCAGCTTTTGATCTATGGGGTCTAGGATTAGCAAGAGCTGACTGCACCTTTTTATGGTCCCATGTGAAGTCTAAGGAGGTCCTTGAAGAAGGTGATGATCCTGAATGAAGACCCCCATAGATCAAGACTTTAGTTGTAGATCAAAATGAGGGTATAACTATGCCTTTTTTTCTTTCTGCATGTACAACAATACCTGATCACACCATGTTGTTAAATTTAATTTATTTATATTCATTTATTTTTGGGTGCACAATAGAACTACATGCTTTTTATAGTTTGTTTTTATGATTGATACATTTTGTGATGAAATCAGATACAATAAGCTTTTAAAAAAACTAATTTTTCTACCCCATTAAATAAAAATAACTCAAATATAAATAATCAACTCATAGCTCACTCAATTAAAGCCCTAGGCACAAATAACTAAAAGAAACTAAAAATAGTTAGATTTTGTGAACCATGCTGGCATATTCCCTCATACTTCTTGAATTGGGAGCTTCACCCATTACACATAAAGGACATTTTACCTGTGAAGATAACTACCCTTCTTGGGGAATTGTGCCTTCTCTAATTCATTTGGTCCTTGACTCTTTTCTAATTGCATCTCAAGTCAGGCATGATTTACATATCTAAAACCTTTAAATGAAATTATGGGTTAAAAATAAGAAAAAATAAAAAACATTATTACATTAGTTAGGTGTATAGCATACAAATCATTATCTTAGGGCTTAGGCTCTTATCTTTCTTTCTTAAATGCAAAAACTTAGCTATCTTACATAACATAAGACTAGAATTAAGGATTTAAAATCTCTTAGGTAGTGATAGCTGGCAACCCTTCCAAGAGAGAAGTAAATCTAGAATAGTTAGGGATAGGTTTTTATTCTCAAATGAGATAAACACCCATAATTCATGAGGATCAGATTAAGCCAAGCTTCTAATTTGTATTGAAAGAACTTTTTGAATTAGATTTTAAAGCAACCTATTGGAATAATGCTTCACATTTTAAGCTTTTCTATAGTCTTGTAGTAAAATCTAAGTCTTATCTTTTAATAAAATGTCAACTTAAAGTGTAATAATTTAATTTTAAAATGTAAAGTCTAATGATAGGATAGTTGAAATTATTATTGTGCTTCTTAATATCTAAATGCATTTTCTACTTATTCCTGCTTGGATTCCAAAAAAAAAAAAAACTCTTCCTCCTTGAACCACTTTAGAGTTTCCAAATTACTTATCCTCTTAAGACAAGCTTTCAAATATAGAGGTGAAAATCAACTCTTTTAATTTAGAGTTTTTTTTAAGAAAGTATTTATTTCTTAATATGTAATTAACTATAGGAGCTTGCTCTTATAGGAAACTAAGAATCTTGCAATAAAATAAACCATGTTCTATCTCACTAAATAGTTTTGAGGAAAAAATCTTTGGAACATCATAAACCCATCTAGTTTAGGAGTTTTTTATTAAGTAATTGAATCTATTATGAGATGATATTTTCACCTTCTATGATATATATTGTTATTTAATACATATTTCATTACCTAAATAAGAAATTCTAAAAATCTGCATTGTGTCCTAAATTTTCTCCACAAAGTCATCATTGATAATCCTCTTAAGTTTATGCTCACCAAGCTTGATCATTCGGGAAGATTGCTTAACTTATTCATAGAACTAAGCAAGTTAAACATATGCTACTCACCTCAAACTATAATTAAAACTCAAGCACTCATAGATTTCTTAGTGGACTTCAGCAACTCGCAAAGTATTATTGTCAATCTGGAGCCCTTATGGTGACTATATGTTGATGGCTCCTTTCTCGAATTGACTATGGATACAAGCAAACTCAGAGACCATGGAAGACACACTTGACATGCACGAAGACCTCAGAATCAAGGCATCATTAAGAAAATAGAAAACAAAAAAGATGGATAGCCAAGTATTACAACTATTATGTGCAAGAGAAGTATTTCAAAAGTGGTTAGTTGGTGCTGAAGAAAGTGGTTGTTCTACTCGACAAAATGTCCCGGGGAAACTCACCCATAATTAAGATGGATATTTCATAATTAAAGAGAAACTTGGTCTCAATGCATACTAATTATAATCTTATTTTTGTGAAGACATATCAAGGACCTAGAATGCTAGAGATCAGAAGAAGTTTTATCCTTAAGAAAAATTTCTATCATTTGTACTCATTTTATTAATTTCAAGTATTATGTATCTATCTATTTTTTATAATGAATTTTTATATTTTTTGTTCTTTAAATGAATTAGCTAGCAGGATAATGATAATTTCCAAGGGAGCCTACTCAAATGTTGAAAAGTGGAACTTATACTCGAGGAGCTATATGATGACTCTAAATACTCAATGCATCATTTTTGGCCTATGGAGAGGTCCAACTCGAGCGTGAAAGCCCAGTAGGAGATCTAAGTACTTGGCATGCCACTATTAGCTTGAGAAAAATTGATGTCGAGCAAATGAAAACCCTCAATGCAAGAATTCTCAGGGAGTTACATGATGACTCAGAATACTCGGTGAGCCAATTCATGGTCTAAGGGATAGTCCCACTCGGTAAATAATAAAAGCTCGAGTAGAAGACTTAAATACCTAGTGTACCCTCCTTGGTTTGCAAATACTAGTCTAACAATCTACCCTCAAGACTTACTATAAGACTAACACCCCATAAAATCGACAACAAAACTTAAAAAAGATTAACACTCTATATGGTTAGCAACTATAGTGTATAACCGACATCCGATGATGTTGGAAACTAAACTAAAAAGGACCAACACTCTTTGTGATTGGTGACTCTAGTAAATTCGACACCTCATGAGGTAAGAAACTAAACTACAAAAAGACCAACACTCCATGTGGTTACCAACTATAGTATAATATTGACACCATGTTAGGTTGACAATAAAACTAAAAAGACTAACACTCCAAGCGATTGACAATTATAGTGTAAGACTGACACCCCATAAGGTTGGCAACTAAACTCAAAATATTAACTCTTCTAGTTGGCAAACCAGACCAATTCTCTTAGTTAGTTATTATAAAAAGATCGACACTTTGTGAGGTTGATGACTAAGAAAGAATCAATTTTTCTAATCAACAAGGTTAACCCTTAGAAAGGGTCAACTAATGTAGAATACAACTACATAACACATCTAAAGTCAGTGTTACTTGTGTAACTATGGATAAGACTCAATCTGACAAGTGTACTTGAACTAATAATATTAAGGTTATTATTCAGGGAAGTGCTTCTATGAGTTAATGGCTCAAAATATTCCAAGTCATTGGATGATTCATTTAAATAAGTGAGCATCGTACTAGTGAGTCTACACAAGTTAGTTATGATTATCTCAAATGATTAGCATCATAATCAAAGTTGCTCACTTATTGACAAACAAAGTATTTATCTAATGAGTATACACAAACCAGCCACACTAAAGCTACTATATAGAGATGAGTCTATTGACTAGTGATCCAAATATTCTAAGTTACAAATAGAGCCATTCTCATATTGACTAGAGAATATCAGCTCATTCATTCAGAAATATTAAATAAAGAAACATATCAAGTCACTATTTAGATAAGTATTCTCGATTGGGAATGTATTTTTAATTTTCATTTCATGTAATATATTTTACAGTTAAGTGAGTAAGATACATGCATCCTTCTCACCAATAAAACCTCTTATAAAAATGAAGGAGAAAATATTGTATGAGCTTGAACTAATCTCATCGTCATTGTTCGAGTCCAAAATTATGAGCATGTTAAAGAAGTCCATGAACATAGCATCTTGATTACCATGCTTTATTAGCTTGGTAATAACAAAGTCAGTGCCATCCTTGCACTTCTACTACAGATTTTTTTAGTACTCGTCAGAATTGAGAAACCTAGTGAACTTGACTTCTTTCATCCAAACTCTTGGTCCGATTAGAGAGCTCCTCCAATTCTCTCTTCACCTCTACAAGGTAAGTAAACTTCATGGTTGCTCTTTCTTTGTCCTCTTCCTAGAAGAGCCTCACCAAGATCTTTTGGCTAGGTTTTAAAGTTGTCAATTTCCTCTCTGTTCATGTCAGATGGGTCCTACTCATGTAGGCCTCCTTTCTCTTCCAATGAAACTAATGGCACACCTCCCAAGTCAACTGCCATGCTATTGCCTAAACAATCATGATAGCATGTGGCAAGGAAGTTTTTAGGAGGTCATACAAGAGCTTGTCAAGATCATAGGAGAAGATGGAGGAGCCCATCTTATAGGCCTCATGATTGGGATCATGCAGGTTCAGAAGAGAGTTATCCTCTGAGCCTTCCTCCTCAATAGACTCATTTCTTTAATGGTGATCGCAAGGAGTAGAGCTCACTACTTCTTTTTTATACTTCCTAAGAGTGATACTTAATCTAGTCACATCATCGACCTCACTAGGAGCAAGACATGCCACCCCCTCCTCTTCCTCTTCACCGACCTTGAGAGAGGTTAGTTCCTTACTGCCAACCACTTAGTTGTTGATCTTGCACTTTCCTTCCTCATGAAATTGGAGAACTTCAGGGCTAAGCTAAGGGTCAATAGGAGATGCCTCTCCTATGAACACACAAATAAAAAAAATAGAGGAATAAGTCACCAAAGATATAAAGGGATTAACTAGTAGGAGAATTTACCAAGGGTAATAGAAACTGCCAAAGAAAAGATAGAGAGACATTTAGGGCACAACCTTGTAACTTCTCCATCACCTCCAACTCTTGTACACTCAACTTGCTAAGCATGGTGTCTTTGCTTGACTGGTAAGAAAGGGGACAATCAAAACTAGCCACTAAGTCACGCTTTTAATGAATAGAAGCTACAAGCACTACTTTTGTACTTTATTTTGAAGATCATGAATCTTCACCAGAGTCAATTAAAATTACATGATTCCAACCTAATGACCCTTTATTATAAATGAGCATCAAAAGAGGGCCAAGCTCCATAAAATACCTTCTTCTAGCAAGCATAGGATAAAGGTTATGATGCTCACCAGAATTAGTAAGGACTTAAGGTGCACCACTCTTAAGAGGTTGTGGATATTTATCCACTCATGTAGAATGGGAAGTTAGACCGTATTCTTAAAATGGGTGATGGGAATACACAGCTCCTGCATCCTCATTGAGTTTAGACACTCAGTCTTCTCAGCTACTCACATAGTGAAATTGAGATTTGCAATATAGTATTTGTAAAATCCTGAGGTCATGGTAGAGTGATCCAACTCAAGAACCTCTATGAACTAAGCCTAGTGGAACATTAAAGCAGCTTTCTTTAGATGATCTATACTCTCTAACAATGGAAGAGTAATCAATATATGGTCACAAGGAAGTTCTAATTTCAAGATACAAAGAGGGCAATAAAAGTCCCAACTACTTTAGCTAGGGAAAATTTATAGGTGTGATAAGAAAGATGTAGTAACATGGAAATGACTACCCAAATCTCATAGATATCTAGAGCAAGAGAAGCTATAATAAAATAATCAATGCATAATAGTAAAAAATCAAACATCATCCACAACCAGAAAAAATATAAAAATATTTATTCTTTTATGAAAAGAGAAGTACAATACACTCATTATAACTCTAAATAAATTACTTTTAAAGTAATTTTATTATAGAGTTTGAGTGTTAGTACTCAGCAAGTCCACCCTATTGGCACATATAATCAAACAAAAAACTCATGCTAAAAGTGAAGTACTCTACGACTTGACAAATTTCTACAACAATAATATCTCAACCCTCATGGTCGCGAAGTCACATTAGTACTCCACCTCCATTGAATATCATTATAATGACTTCAGCTCTAGTTATGCTCACAACTCACCCACATCATGCTAAGATGAGTCTAAGGCCTTCCTCAAGAGGTCAACCTCCCCTCACAAGTTTCAATCTCAGAGGAGTCTACAAATATTCAATGTCCCTCTACATCTTTCCCCAGTTAATGGGGTAACTCACCCTTCACAAAATAGCCATGATTTCTATGAGTATGAGAAAGAAAATTGACCATCATTTTGTTGATGTTGGTAGAAGTGAAGTTGGCCTCAATAATAAAAACATTGATGGTCTCCCAAGGTTGAGGAGAAAATCCCCATTAAATCCACCCATGGAATTGATAAAGTTAGTGGTAAAGTTAGATTGATTGCTAATCAATGAGAAAAGAATTCATCAAAAAATATTAGGGAAATTTTAATAAGAGGATTTGCTATGGATTTGACCCATGGGTAGAAAAGCCATCTTTCAATAAGAATTTCTCACTGCACAAGAAATGGCCTAGCAAATATCTTATAAAAAGTTGAAGCAACTCAACAAAGTTACTTGGCTGCCAGAGGAAATGACCTTATGGGTTGATGAGTGCCCTTCACAATCTTATGCTGAATCCTAAATGCCATATATGCTCAACTACAACCAAAGAATAAAATAAGAGTTTCTGATAAAAGGGACTCATAGTACCTAATAATAGGTGAAACTCACCTCAGCGAGATATTCCACTACGATTGTCATCTCGATGGATGGCCCAACCAATCAACTCACCATCACCTTTCTACATTAAATCAAAGGTGCATCTACCCCTTATGGCTCTTCTTCGGGAAGGACCATCACCACTCACCACAGCAGCCCACTCCTCAAATAGGCGAATGCTTGATTCTCCTGGTGGGTCAGAATGAATAGTTGAGGTGATAGTTACTGTGATTCGAGTAGCTGAAATGCTAGTTTTAGCTATAAGAATGGCAATAGTCTCTTCCAACTTCTTCTTTTTCTTAACCTTCTTATGAAGGTCTGACCATAGAACTACTGGATTAATGTCATCATGAGGCCTTTTGGTGTACACAACAATTATGTTTTATATGTTTCATAGAGTCAACTCTTAGAAGGAAAAAAGTTTACTTGAGAAAATAGTAAAGGAATTTTGAGTGTAAAAAGAAGAAAGAAAAAGATCCATTTATAGCCTCTAGAGCATTGAAAAATTGGATCAATAAACCTCCCATTAAATGTTTAACACCTTCTTCTATCATTTTTGTGAGGTACCTATACAAAGACTAGAAGAATCGAGGAGCTAAATGTATACCCAAAGCAGTGAGTAGGCCTAAATGAGCCTATAAATCAAGACAATGATACTAACATAAAGGGTACTCGATGACCCAAAGAAGAATACACACCAAAAGGGGTATTCAATAATAGATAGATCTAACCTGAGTGAGGACTTAGTGAATGATAATTCAAAGGCAAGACATAATTCTACTCCCAAGCATTTCATGACTAGGCTATGTAATGAACATGACCACTCTTCTCAACCTCATTCTTACTCGCTCAATGGTATCAGCCGACGGACCATTCTCGCTCATGGTCATAAACCTAGATGAAAAGTTTTCATATTAAATTTATCATATATGATCTTTCTATGTATGATCACCCCTTGATATTATAAAAGGGAGACTTTTTCTTATGGGGGCCTTTTGGCTCTCAGTCTAGACCCCTATGTTCAGTACTCATATTTTGGGCATTCTAAGCAAACAAGAATATATTTTCTCCTCTACTTTTTCTACTTTTCTATCTTTCTGCTAGCAATATTTCTGCCTAACTCTATTTCTCAAGTATCTCAAATGGTTCTTTTTCCATCCATAGATAGATTTGGATTTAATAGTCTTAAATCTTGGAAGTTTGATCAAGAAACTAGTAGAAAAGCTATAGCATTCATGGTATTTGTGGATGAATTACCATTTTAACATGTTGAAGGATATGAATTCAAATATTTTATGCCTCAATGTTGCCTAATATTTCAAATATCTTCTTTATGGACACTCTCATGACTTCTTTCAATTTACTTAAATGAGAAGGTTGCATTAAAATGAACATTTAAAGATTCAACTAGAAGGGTTTGCTTGACAACCCGACATGTGGACATCAATTCAGAGAATTAATTATGTGTCTTATTGTACACTATATTAATGAAGATTGAATGTTAAACAAATGTGTGATTAATTTTTGTCCAATATATAGTCATAGAGGGGATATTATTGGCCAAGAGGTGGAAAAATATTTGAATGACTATGGTATTAATGCAGTATTTACAATCATATTTTATAATGTCTGCTCTAATAATGGTATTATCAATAATTTATAAAAGAAATTATAAAAATGAGAGAGAAGTATTCTTGATTGTAATTTCTTAGACGTGTTGCAATATCATAAACCTAATTGTTCAAGATGGAATTAAGAAGGTTAATAAATGTGTACATTACATTAGAACAATAGTATGCTACATTAGGAAATCACCATCAAGACTTAAAAAGTTCAAAGAATGCATTCAAATTGCAAAATTCAAAGTAAGAGCTTATTGAGCTTGGACTTATCGACTAGGTGTAATTCCACATATCTAATGTTGAACTCGACTTCAATTTTAAAGAATTTTTTAGAGGTCTAAAGAGGTTGATCCTCAATTTAGAGTTGGGCTATAAAAGAAAGAAGATGCAAATTAGGGTGGGGTTCCATGGGATGGTGATTGAAAGAATGCAAAAAGGCTTGTTGCTTTTCATAAAGATTTTATGAACTAACTCAATGTATTTTAGATTCTTTTTTTTCATAAAAGATAAAATTATATCAATTACTGTGAAATACAAGTAATCTAAAAAAGGCAAAAGAACGAATATGTAGATATATCACATGATGTTAGTCCTAATGTAAGGTAAGTCAATGTTGTCACTATCCACAAGAAATTTTAGATGTGAGTCTAAAATCCTGGATAAGCAAAAGGATTTTGATGTTCTAGCCAACCAATCAATTGATTACCTTGAGAGAAAATGATATTTAGACTTTTCAATAGATTCTTCAAAACTTGATTTCATTTATTATGAACCATGGTCTATTATTATATTTTCCTTATATAATCATGTGGATGAAGATCTTTGAATCAAATTCTAACCAATACTTCTTTAGTGGATGGATGGAAGCAATTTTGATTGCATAGATACAGGCTGCCACTTCAGCATGTAAGGGGGAGTATGCAATGAATGACATAGAGAAATGGAAAGTGTTGAGGTACAAGAAGTTAGCCAAGGAATTTATTGATTTCTCTTCACTATACTGGCTCCATATCAAGGAGATCAATCCTCAAAGTGTTGAGGTCACTCATATACCACAAGTGATCTATAAATTATTGAGTGACTTCAAAGATATTTGCATAGAAGAACTTCTTGATAAGTTGCTTTCTTAAGAACTATTCAGCATATAATTGATCTCATTCCTCATTAATAATTACAAAATATTCTGCATTATAAGATGAACTGACATGAGCACATTAAACTCAAAAGGTAAGTGGAAAGCCTTTTGAAGAAGGAGTTTTAAAAGGACTGTTTAAGCCCATGAGTTATTTTTGCCCTCCTCGCTCCAAAGAAGGATGGAATATGGAAGATGTGTATTGATAGCAGGTCAATCAACAAGATTATCATCAAGTATAAGTTTCCCAAACCTAGACTTGATGCCCTTTTGGTCTTGATTGCTAGTTCATTTTACTTCTCTAAGATTAATTTTAGAAGTGCATACAACCAAATTAGAATAAGAGAAAGAGATGAGTGGAAGATAGCATTTAAGACTCCTATGGTCTTTATGAATGGCTAGTAATGTAATTTGGGCTAACTAATGACCCTAGCACCATCATGAGACTTATGAACACTATTCTAAAGCTCTATATACAAAAATTCTTTGTGTTATATTTTGATGATAAACTCATCTATAGCTTAGATGAGAAGTCCCACCTTCACCACCTACAATTAGTCCTAGAAAAACTAAAGAAGGAGGTGCTCCATGTTCACATGAAGAAATGCATATTTATTTAAAGTGAAGTGATTTTCTTGGCATTCATTGTATCTTCACTTGGATTGAAACTAGGCCCCTCCATGGTTTATGCCATAACATATTGGCTAATCCCAAAGACCTTTATAAAGATTAGAGCTTTCTTGGGGCTTGCTTCATTATATAAAGGTTCATTAAAAACATTAATAATAACAACCTCAATCACTAACATTCTTAAAAAGAACACTTTAATTTGGACTCCCACTGCACAAAAAGCATTCTTGAACATCAAAACACTTTTGACCTCTTCAATTATTTTAAGATTAACCAATTTCACAAAGTTTTTTGAAACTTTCTTGATATGCATCAAAGGTGGTCATAGGTGGAGTATTATCTTAGGAGAATCATCTCATTGCCTCCTTTAGTGAAAAGTTGAATGAGGCAAGCCAAAAATACTACAACTATGATAGAAAATTTTATGCTTTACTATAATTATTAAAGCATTGGAGATCTTACCTCCTTCATAAAGAGTTCATACTCCATTTAGATCACCATGCTCTAAGCTTTATAAATTATCCAAAGAAATTAAACCACAAGCATATAAAATGAATTAAACTCTTACAAGACTATACATTTTCCTTAAACCATAAGCCTTTCACACAAAAACAAAGTGGTTGATGCACTTTCTAGGATTCTCTCATTATTATTTTTCTAAAGCTTGAAGTAAATGAATTACTTAAGATAAAAGTAAAATATGAATTTTGTCCTGATTTCTCTTTCATTTATCTTTAGTGCACATTCATTGATGGGTATCTCATTAAAGGAAAATATTTATGTACTCCAAGTATATCTCTCAAAAGTTTCCTAATCATGATATCAAATGTTGGTGGAGTGGTTATATAAGGGTTCAAAAGACAACAACCATCTTGAATCCAAATTATTTTATGGCATATTGAAGATAGATGTTTAAAACTTTGGTGGATAGTATTCTGTTTGTTAAAGGGGAAAAGCCACAAATATTATAATATAGCTCACATCGATCAATTCTTATTCCATATATGCCTTGGGATGATATTTCCCTAGACTTTGTACTTAACCTTCCAAAATCCCTAGAATTCATGATTCAATTTTTTGTGGTTGTATATATATTTTAAAATGGAGTTTCATTCTTTTCTCCAAATCCAATGATGATTCTCACATAGCCAAATTGTTTTCTAAAGAGATTGTCAAACTTCATGGGTTGCTTTCCACTATTGTGCCAGACATAAATGTTAAATTTGTGTCCTACTTTTGAAAGCCTTTATGGAAACATTTAGGCACAATTTTAAAATTCTCTTTAGCCTTTCCCCTACAAAAAGATGGCCAAATTTAGGTTGTTAATAGAACTTTAAAAAATTTCTTAAGGTGTCTCATAAGCAAATATTTGGGCACTCTGGAAATTCATCTTCTAATATATGAGTTTGCATATAATAACAGCATTGGCAAATAATACAAAGAATTACCTTTTGAGATTGTAGATGGCTATAACAAAAAGAGGCCCATAGAGCTTTTATTCCTTCCTCGTCATCTTTTCTATAAAATAGCACTTTTGTAATAAACTTTTATGATTTGCAAGCTAATATACATTATATATAAAAGTAGCTAATCCAAAGTATGTTGAACATTGTGGTGAAAAATTTCCACACATATATTAAGAGTCGCCTTCAAATCTATGGAGAAAGGAGAGGCAAAACTATATATGTTGAAATTTATCTTGGTAAGATACTACACAGATCCGTAGATGTACTTATTCAGGTGATCGAATATGTCATCAAGGAAATAGTATACTATCTTGAAAGATAGAAGTCACTACCCTTTAATGGAACCAATCACCTCAATAAGGACTCCTAAGGATGATGGGTCTGCATATGTATGAGAGATTCTTCCCTTAGTTTACACAGAAAAGAAAAGTAGGGTTTATTTTAAATTAAGTTCCACAGCAAGCCCCATAGTTAATTACATCCTAAGGAATGGGATTCCTTAGGAAAACTCTAAGGCAAATGATCATTGTCTCTGAAGATTTCAATAAGGACTATCAATTGATTAGTTTGTTTTTGACGATTAAATGGGATTGATAAAAAGAAGGAGTTATTATCAAAGCCAAAAAGGGAATAAGTAGGAGATGCTCAGGATGCTAGGAAACCTAGCGAGCATCTTAAACTATCCTATAGTTGGGATTTAAGTTTTTGAAATTGATTTAGTTTGTTTGAGTTGCATTTTCATTAGAAATTTAGGACTTATGATTCCTTAACACAAGATTAAAGAAATTCCTAAGAGGTGAGGAATTATGCTTATGGCCCATAAAAGGGAAAAGCAACCTCAAAAACTAAATCTAGGGAGCTTTAGTGAGGGCCGAAAGCACAACCTAAATCTAAGGAAAAAATGGGTAAATGGTTTGCCTCCAGAGAGGACAAACCACTTGACAGCTTGGACTTACAACCGCCTGAGGGTGGTCACCAACTAACTCCTCCTATGATTTTAAATTCATGTAGGCAAGTCTTTATGCTTATGCAAGATAGCAAGGCTATTTTTATTTAGAAAGAGACTAAGTCCTTAAACTCACTCCCTAAAGAGACTAGATCATGTAAAGGTATGCTTTAAATGACCTAAATCTAATGAAATCTAAATTTTATTTTATTTTTCATTTTTGACAATTATTTTGACTCAGGCTAATAGGATTTTTATGACTAATGTATGAGAAATCAGATTATTGGCCAAAATCAATGAGAAGTTTAGGAGGTGAGTTTCCACCATAGCCCTCAAAGGTCAAGCCAGGCTCTCTGGAAAAGGTGGAAGCCCCCCAATCAAGAGTAAAATAAGATGCATTTACGTATGATATTATAAAGAAAAGCTCATCCAGCTAAGGGGTTGCTAATTCTTTTATCTTGATTTTAATCCTAAGTTTTAAGTTTATGAGTTGTTTAATTTTATTTCAAGTTTTTAAGTTGGGTAAAAGATTTATTTTTTTTCTAAAGAGCCTAATCCTCATCCAGGCCATACATAAAGCAAGAAAGAGACTAGAAAAAGCATGCCACTTCATATGCAAGTTAAACAAACATTAACCAATTTATAAAACTAGCGTAAAGAGAATAAATGGTCATTTGTGGTCGGGCACCATCGCACAAACCTGAAAATATCAAATATGGGTAGCCGAGCTCTACCCTTATACAACCTGGATTACAAATGAATTCAATTACAATTTAAGCAAAGTAATTCATTGTTATGGGGGTCTTCATGCTTTCTTTCTTCTTTCTTCTTTTCTTTTCTTCTTTTGGTTCTTCCTTTTGGATGGTTGGAAGGTGGATACTCCAAGGCTTCACATGGTACATAAGATAAGATCTTATGACCAATTATCATCCTAATCCCCCATAATAAATCATTCAAAAATCCTATTTATACAAATTTTTACATGAAAAGGAAAAGTAGAAATTTAAATAACACCTGCAAAACAAAGGTTAGTTAAACCACACCACACAAATCCCAAGCATGTGTATTGGACTTATCACCCCACACATGGGTGACTAAGTCCACCTAGCCTATGGATTATGCTAAGGGGTATAAGCACTTGCAAGCAAGAAGCATTTATATTTTTATTTATGATAGCACCCTTTAAGCATAATCTCCTACATAAAAGAATAGTTAGACTAAGCCCATCCTACCATTCATTCTACTAGCATACACCCTAAAACCTAGTCTAAAATATTCATCACAAAATAAAATAAACATCAAACTATGCACCAACCTAACCTAAGGTTAGAAGTGGTGACTTAAGCAACTGTGTGTGCTTTGAAGGTTTGTGTGGTATGCTTAGCTAGGATTTTAGGTTCAAATTTTATAAATGTGAAGGACATGTTCAACTTAGAGGGGGGTTTCATTTAAGTTGTTTAAGTGTTTTGGGTTTATTTTATTTCATGTTTTAATTTGGTTTAGGTGAAACCTACAATTAATTACTAAGTTATGAAGAGAGAGAAAGAGAAGAGAACTTCTCTTTCCTTTCCTAATCCTTAAATAATTTTCTAAAGTAGGTTAACATTTTAGTTTCATTTAGGTGAATGTTTTGATTATATCTTTCAATCAATCCTAAGTTTAGACAAACTCTAAACAAACTTATTCAAAAAGAAAGGCATTTTAAGATTAAATAAAATGAATCAAAATTCACATGACATACATTACTTCACTTCTTTCCCAACATATATAACATGCATATGGATGGATCCTAAGCATATCTATACATGCAAATGAGAGTAGTTAACACACTTTATGATGCATGCTAAGTAATCCATTTAAAAAAAATTTAGAAGTTAAACATGTATGATTTTCTTAAGTAGAAAAGGTTTTCCTTATCCAAAATTTCACATACATGAAAGTAAGAAAAGCATAAGTGAGTTCAGTGCCATTGTTAACTAGAGGTGTAAGGTATAAAACCTACATAGGGCTACTTAAATCCTCACAACCTTAGGGTTGTCCAAACTAATATACCACTTTCCTTAATAGAAACATGCATATAAAAGAAATGAAGTGGTAAAAGAATATGCAAAAGTTGTTCGATAGATTTATTTTCTTTACACAATTTATTCATGCAAGTGTAGAAAATCTTTCTTAGATGATAGCATAGAGATGAATAGGGTATAAAATTAGATAAGTTTTGGGTTCTTTTCAAATGAACCAATGCTAACATAAGAAAGAAAGAAAGACAACACTAAACATTACTTTATAATCCATCACATGCAAGCTTATAATTAATGTATAAGAATAACACACTTTCAGATTTGATGTTTCATTTATAAGTTTTGAAAATATTTTGGATTTAGTAGTGATAATAGTCACTCATATTTTACTTTAGCCAACACATGCACTTTTGACATAAAGTAAATGATTTCATTTTTAAAATTTAAAACATGAAATTTTGAATGCATGAATCACATGGCATACAACTTAACATGTTGGGAAAGATTCAAAGCAAAGAAAGCATGTAAACAAACTCACATTACTTAAATCCTAAAGGCATTCTTAAAAAATAAGAAAATTTAGAATAAATCAAAGTGAATTTCAAAATGATTTTTGTTTAGTTTGAAGTTTGATTTTTGAAAAGGTGAGATGAGTTTGTTGTTCCTAACCCATTCCCACATGTGTTTGAGATTTTTGTTTAATTTTTAGGCAATTAGATCCATTTTTATGTGTTGATTTGGTTAGGGTATGAATTAAGTGGCTTAATTAACCCTTATCTACACCACCTTAGAAGGATTAACTAAATAATTATGAGCCAATGAGATGACATAAAACCCACAAGGTATTTAAACTTATAATGCACCTAATAATGAAAATGCCTAATGCAATTTGGCTCATAATTAAAAGTTAATTAAGTTAACAGGTTTTAGCTTAAGTACTTTTAAAACACCCCTTCACACTTATGAAAGGGGTTTTAATTTCCTTAATTAAACTTAGGCTATTAAACACCTAAGCATCTACCCAAGGTAGATTAATTAAGTTCTGGAACTTTTTAGAATTTTGAAAATTGTTTAAAGGGGTGATTAATGAGTTAAACCCTTAATTAAGAAGGGATTAAGGAGATAAGAGGGGGGTTTAGGGAATAGCTTAGGGGAAATGCCCCAAAATTAATCCATAAAACCCCTACTCATTGGATCTAACCTTAATCCAACTTAATCATAAGGTAAATCCACTAATCACACCTGAATTACCCTTAATTACATGAAAGAGGTAATTAGGGAATGAGCTAGAAATTTTCCCCATTAATCCCTCAATAAATCTCAAGAAAATTAGAGGAGATAGAGGTCATCCCCTAAAATAAACCTTAGAAATCTGAGATCAATTGGTAACTTAATTTAGGAATAATTAGCTAATTAAAATTCTTAAAGAAACCCAAATTCAGAGAAAAGTGGAACTCAAAATCCATTGAAAATATTTTTAGAATATTCTAGATAAAATTATCTATCCAAGAAATTTTTTCTTTTATATTTTTAATTTTTTTATGAAGAGCTATGATTTTTAGAAGCTATAGGAATTAATTAGGAATTAATTAGTTAAATAACTAATCCCCATTTAATACCCAGCCCACGGTACGATGCATGGCGGGGATGATCAGCACGCTTTACATGCATAGCACCATGAGCCACTCACTTAAATGTCAAATCAAGGGAGCAGCTGGTGGCGCACTCACTTTTATCCTTAGCCGTCCGATCAAAGATTGGACGGCTAAGGATACACCCATGATTTATAAATTGGATAGTAGATATATAAATGTGGGAATAATCTCAGTCGTCCATCCAAACAACATGGATGGACTGCCAGAGATTCATCCCTAACAAAGCTTAGGAAGAATGAGATTCATCCACCTTCTAAGCTTTGATCCAAACTCGATTGACCTCAAATTAGGCTAAAATTTAGCCCACACCTTCACCATGCAATTACCAACACATCTAATGGTTAAGATTCTATGAGATTAAAGTTCACTTCACAAAGGACCAACACCTATGAGAATTAAGCTTGAAAAATCACTAACCTGAAGGTGATCACCGGTGCTCAAATCCCCTTGGAGGAGCTTCGGTTGAGATGAAGCTTTGTTAAAGTTTTGAGCACTTAAGGTTGAGTGTAGAGCTCTATGGACCAACTCCTCTTCACTCCCTTTGAGGCTTTGATTGAATTGAACTCTCCCTTACCTCTAGAACTTAAGAGAAAGCTTGGGCCAATTCGACTTAGCTCCTAGATCAAGTGTGCAAGAGGAATTGCAAAAAGATTAAGTGTGGAGAAGAATTACTATTGGATCGAGTTCCCCTATTTTGCACTATGCAAAATAGAAGAAAGCAAGATGCAAAACCTCTCTAGGGACCTTGGGAAAGCTCTGAGGTGGTTGCTAAGAGTTCTTAGGTTCTAATCGAGTTTGAATCAATTGAAATTTTAGTGAATTAAGGGGAGTATATCTCAATATGGTAATCAGATGGGCGGAAATGAGCTTGCCATTTTGATCTAATTGACCCTATGGAGTGGGTTATTTAGGTTGTTAGATCAATGGGCATGGTCAGTTTGGCCAAAGGAGTGGAATGCCAACTCCCCATGTGCTTGAATTGAGTTTAAGAGGGAATTTGAAATTTTAATTTCAAGGCTAAGGGTCAGGTTTGGTCCATGGGTCAAATGGGTTGACCCAAACCCATTGAGTTGGGTGCACCACTAACTACTAAGTTTCCTTGAGCTTTTAGGAAAGCCTCAAGTGATTGTGAAGAGTGTATGACCAAAATTCCCATGGGCTAGGCTAAAATTTGTTCTATGGCCTAGGGGTAAAATAGTCATTTTTCTATTTTTTTAATTTAGGTATGTTTGGTATGTTGAGAAAATAGGTTTATCCAAGTTTCATTGTATTTGAAATTCATTTGATAGGTTTTGGCTCATGTTGACCCATTTAGGTCAAAATGGGTCAACTTGGGTCAAGTTGACCAATAGGCCAAATTGGGTCAAAACAAGGGTTGGGTCAAGTTCATATGACGATTTGAAATGTTTTGGTGCCTTTAGTTTGGTTTAATTTGGATTAGATTTGGTTTTGGCTCATATGACTCATTTAGGACAAATGGGTCAAGTTAACCCATTTAATCTATTTAGGTTTGGTCAAGGGTAGGTTTAGGTTTGGTTAGTCATATGTAATGGATTGGTATCTTTGTTTCCAATCAATTTGGGTTAAGTTCAATTTTGGCTCAACATGACCCCTTTAGGTCATGTTGGGTCTAAGGTCAATTGGGCTAGGTTGGGTCTAATTGGCCAATTGAGGCTTTGGTCAAGTTCAACAAATGATTTGGAATGAACTTGACCCAATTGTTTGAGTTAATTTGGCTTAGATCAAGTTTTGACAAATTTTATCCCTTTAGGTCAAAATGGGTCAACTTGGGTCAAGCGGGCTAATTAGGCTAGGTTAGGCTCAAATGTTGGCTTGGTCAAGTTCAAACATAAGTCATGAATGAACTTAGATCAACGGTTTCAATCAATTTGGCCTATGGTGGAATTTGGCTATGTAAGGTTTCATTTTAGGTTAAGTGTTGACTTAGTCAACCTTTAAATTTGACTTGGTTTGACCCAATTTGATTGATTGATCATCTCATGATGATTGTTGATCATGATGAGAAGGATATATGAGTTTGGTTCAATCCAATTTGGTTAGGATCAAAAGTTGGCTCATAAGGGTACTTTAGGTCACTTTGGGTCAAGTGAGCCTAAGTAGGTCAAATGGCTTTGTCAAAGCTTGATTTGAAGTTGATTGATCTTTTATATGGACTTATAATTGAAATATAAATCCATTTACAAGTGGTTTAATGTTAAATAGATTTTGATCCATTTGAAAATTTGATATTCAAAGGAAGAATATGAAAAAGTCTTGGATTTGATTTTTGATTTAGGTTTTGATTGAGTGATTGAGATTTGGATTTATATATGAGCTCATGATTGTAGGATTGATTGAACCATGAGAGGAAATCAAGGGTTTGGCTTGATTTGAAAGTGTTTTGGCTAAGCTCAAGATTTTGGCTTGAAGGCTTAGATTTGATTTTGAATGGATTTGAGTTTAATTTTGGATTTGGTTTTGATTGTTTGAATTTATATTTCATATATATATATATATATATATATATATATATATATATATATATATATATATATATATATATATATATATATATAAATTGATTATGAGAAAATTTCAAGAATTTGGGGTTTAATCATGATTTAGACTAAATCCAATAAAAGGGAATTTAAAGGATTTAAGGGAATTTTTAAATTTAAAATTTAGTTTTTGAGTTGGATTTGATTGATTTATATTTATATTTCATTTATATATGAGAACATAAATGAGAATACAAATATGTTTTGAGAAAATCCAATGAGTTTGAGATGGTTTGATCAAAGTTTAGGTTAAATCCATTAAAGGGAATTTCAAGGATTTTAAATTTGGAATTTAATTTTTGGGTTGGATTTGATTGATTTATATTTATATTTCATTTATATATGAGAACATAAATGAGAATACAAATATGTTTTGAGAAAATCTCATGAGTTTGAGTAGGTTTGATCAAATTTTAGGATTGATTTTGGCTAAGTCCTTTAATGGAAAATTAAAGGGACTTAAGAATTCATGAATTGATTTTGAATTTTGAGTTTGATTTGATGGGTTTGGATTTATATTTCATTTATATATCTGAATATAAATGAAAATATAAATGAATCATAGAAAGATCTCAAAGATTTGATGTGGCTTGAATCAAGATTTTGGTTAAGTCCTTAAGGGAAAATTAAGGACTTCGATAAAATTTGGACTTAGGAATTTTTGATGGATTTTTTTATCATGGGTTTCAATCAAAAGTTTCAATCATGGATTTGATTTAGATTTGGAGAAAATCAAATAGGATTGATTTGGACTTTTGACTTGAAATAAGGAAAGGTGAGGAATGGTGCAAGTTAAGGGTAGACCAATTTCCTAACACCCCTAAGGCATGACCTATTCCTATGGATAAACCTTTTAAATCTTTTAGGGCTAGGGGAGTGTCCACCTAATCACTAGATGTGTCTTAAGACTAAGGAACTCTTAAAGTCTAAGAGGAATCCTATATCTAAGATGGAGGTGTTTAGAGTTCATTCCAAAAATGAGGTCAACAAAGGGTGCCTAATAGGTGTGGTGGTGACCAGTACACCGCATATTGGTGTTGACCAAATGATCAACAACATCAGATGATCACAAGAATTACCAGAAATAATCTATCCTTAACTCAAAAAGTAGAAAGAATCCTGAGCCTAATGTAATGTGGCTCTCCTTATGTCCAAGACATAAAGAGAGAAAAAAATCCACTAAGAGATTGAGTGTGAACCTTCCACTAGGGAAGTAGGTTCAAATCATCCACAAGGGGATGAGTGGTTTGATTTGAGTCCCGCTAAGGGAAGAGAGTTGAATTTGCTTTAATTTGTTATTTTATTTCATTTGTTTTTTTGTTTTTTTATTAGACTCCATGGGGAATAGAAAAATGAACTCTTCACAAGGGAAGCAAGTTCAAATCATCCACAAAGGAGGGATTGAGAGATCCGCTGAGGGATAAGAATCCTAGATCCATTGTGGGACCAAAAAGATTTGCATCTCACTGAAGAGAAGCAAAATAGTGATTTAGATCAATGGTGGTTTTGTTCTTTTTATTTCATTGGATTTATTTGTTTCAAATTTTTAGATTTGTTTCAAATTTTGGATTTTGAAGTGAACCCTATTGGTGTGTAATGTATCGCACCGAGTAGGAGCCATGGAGACCTAGACCTAACTCAGATTTACTAATCGAAAGAGGTAGTCTACTAGACACATAGTAAGACTAGCCAACCAAAGGGATGCCTTTCGGTATACAGTAGTTGTACTAGGAAGAAAGCATAGTAGACTTACATCCTCCAAAATAAGAACCAGTTGCTGGGATGATCTATTGGTAAGGTAACAGATTGAACCCAACCTAGGGATGACTATTGAGTGAATGTTGTTGGGGGACTTAGATCAACTCAAAGAAAGTCAAGAGAAGATTTTATATTTTAGATTTTATTTTGATTATGATCATATTGGTTTGTGATGAACGCCAGTGGGGCCATGGAGGCCTAGACCTAACTTAGATTTACCAATTCAAAGGGAGTAGTCTACCAACCACAAGGTAGAACCATCCAACCAAAGGAGATGCCTTTCTGTTTGTAATGGTCAAGTCTTAAGAAGAAAGCATGGGAACTCACATCTCTTACAGAAAAAGAACCACTGGGGTGATCGGATACTTTGGGCAACAAATCAAACCCGACCTAGGGCTGACTATTGAGTGAATCCCACTAGGGGACTTAAATCAGCTCAGGGATAGTCAATATTAGCTTTCATTTTTTTAGTTTTCATTTATTTATGATTCCATTGGTTTGTGATGAACTGCACTAAGTAGAGGCCATGGAGTCCTAACTCAGATTTACCAATCCAATGGGAGTAGTCTACCAACTATAAGGTAGAACTATCTGGCCAAAGGAGATGCCTTTCGGTTTACAATGGTCAAGTCTTAAGAAGAAAGCACAGGGGCTCACATCTTTTAGAGACAAAGAACCGCTGGGGTGATCGGTTGCTTTGGGCAACAAATCAAACCCAACCTAGGGCTGACTATTGAGTGAATGTCGCTGGGGGACTTAAATCAACTCAAGAATAGCCAAAGATTAATTTCATTTTTAGATTTGTTATTTTAATGAATCCTATTTATTTGTGATGGATCACACTGAATAGGGGTCATAGAGGCCTAGACCTAACTCAAATTTACCAATCCAATAGGACTAGTCTACCAACCATAAGGTAAGACTATCCAACCAAAGGAGATGCCTTTCAGTTTATAATGGTCAAGTCTTAAGAAGAAAGTGTGGGGACTCATATCTTCTAGAAATAAGAAATCACTGAGGTGATCGGTTACTTTGGGCAACAAATCAAACCCGACCTAGGGTTGACTATTGAGTGAATGCCACTAGGGGACTTAAATCAGCTCAAGGATAGTCAAGATTAGTTTTCATTTTTAGATTTATTTTATTTTGATGGATTCTAATGGTTTGTGATGGATCACACTAAGAAGGAGCTTGTAGAAGTATAGGCCTATCTCAGATTTACTAAAATAAAGAGAGTAGCTTCCTGGTCGATAGGAGAGTTATCCGACCAAAGGAGTCCTTTCAGTTTGTAATGATCAATTTGAGGGAAGAAAGCTCGAGGACTCACATCTTCCATTAAAAATAATCACTGGTGATGATCAGTTGCTTTGGGCAATAAATCAAACCCAACCTAGGCCTGCCCGTCAGTTTACGATAGTCATGCTAGAGAGAATACATCATAGCCTTACATCTTTCAAAGTGGAATGATTGTCAGGGTTACCTGCTTGTGGAAAAATATATTGAACCCAACCTAAGGGCGACTCTAGAGTTAGTACTGACCCGAGGATTTATCTTAACTTAGGTAGGCAGGCAATTCCTATAGGGAGTTATGCTGACATTGCCCTAAAGATAGGATGCCTGCTTGGGAGAAGGGGCCCTTTGGGGGCTTGAATTCCTAATCAACAAGAGAATTAATTTTTTTTATTTATTTTAGTTTATTTTAACATGGACCCTATTAGGTTGCGAGGGATTAAACTAAGAAGAAGCTTATATCAGCCTAGACCTATCTTAAATTTACTGAACCAAGAGAGAATTTGCATATCTGCTAAACAAATTCTCCAACCATAGGGGTGGTTACTTGGAAAGGGGGACTGTCCAATCCTAAAGTAACCCGGGTACTGTCTAAATGGGGTCGCAAAGGACTTGATCCAAATAGAGTGCCCACATGGGATAGGGCCGCTAAGGGGCTTAATCCAACACCCTGGAGAGTATGACATGGCTAGTCATAAATTCAATAGGTATTCGGTGTTCAACTCAAGGAGAAAGCGCGGGGACTCACATCTGTCAAGATTGGTGTACTCACCGGGTGAGTCGCTGTCAGCATAGCAAACATTAACCAACCTAAGGTGCCCATTAGTTTGTAATAATCAGCCTAGGAAGAAAACTTGGGGACTCACATCCTCCTATAGTTATTGTATCTAAACTCAAGCACAATAAATAAACTAAAATAAATAGACTGTAGAAAGGGGCTATGGGGAAAATTGGCAAGATGCTCCCCAATAGTTGAGGGTTTAGGTTTTATTTATTTATTTTTAGGTTTTAATTTTAGGTTTAGGTTTTTATTTTATTTGAGGTTTATTTTATTTTATTTTGTTTTAGTTTTATTTTAGGTATTTTTTTATTTTTAGCTTAGGTTTAGGTCTATTTTATTTTTTAATTTAAGTTTACATCTTTTTAGTTTACGGTTTAGGTTTTTTTAATTTATTTTTAGGTTTATTTTTTTATGATTAGGTTTTTATTTAGTTTTTATTTTATTTTATTTTAGGTTTATTCTATATTTATTTTAGTTTTAGTTTTTATTTTATTTAAGTTTTTTTATTTTTAGGTTTATTTTAATTTTTTAAGTTTTTTATTTTTAGGTTTATTTTATTTTTTTAGTTTAATTTAGGTTTTTAATAATTTTATTTTATTTTATTTTTTATTTTTAATTTTATTTTATTTTTAAGTTTAGGTTTAGGCTTAGGTTTAGGTTTAAGTTTAGTTTAGGTTTTTATTTTCTCATATTATTCTATTTTATTTAGGTTTAGGTTTATCTACTTATTTTATTTTTAAGTTTTATTTAGTTTAGGTTTAGGATTTTAGTTTTTAGGGTTTACGATTAGTTTACAGTTTATGGTTTAGGCTTTAGGGTTATTTTAGTTTAGGTTTAGGTTTATATTATTTAGTTTAGTTTTTTTTATTTTAGGTTTAATTCTTTTAGTTTAGGGTTTAGGTTTTCTTTTTTATTTATTGTTAGGTTTAGGTTTTTAATTTTGTTTATATTTTATTTTAATTTCTTTTAGGTTTATTTTATTTTTATTTTATGTTTAGTTTTTATTTTTTTTAGGTTTATTTTATTTTTTTTAATTTTGTTTATATTTTTATGAATTTTATTTTATTTTAGTTTTTATTAATTTATTTTATTTTGTTTCTAGGTTTAGGTTTAGATTTTAGTTTAGATTTTTATTTTTATTCATTTTATTATTTTATTTAAATTTAGGTTTATTTAATTATTTTATTTTTAGGTTTTATTTAGTTTAGGTTTAGGACTTTCAGTTTTTATGGTTTAGGGATTATAGTTGTAGGTTTCAAGGTTTAGGTTCTAGGTTTTGGGTTTAGGATTTTAGGTTTAATGTGAGTTTTAGGGTTTAGGGTTATGGTTTTTTATTTATTAATTTATTTATTATTATTTTTAAATTAAGTAAATAGATAGGCTTAGGTTTATTTAGTTTACCTTTTAGTTTAGATTCTTATTTTTATGTTTTAGTTGAGTTTTTATTTTATTTAGGTTTAGGTTTTTTTATTTTATTTTTAAGTTTTTAGATTTATTTATTTTTTTCTATTTTTAGGGTTTAGTTATTATTAGTTATTAGTTTGTTAGTTATTAGTTATTAGTTTTTAGTTTTTAGTTTATTAGTTATTAGTATATTAGTTTAGTTATTTTAATCATTAATTTTATTAGTTTTAAGTTTATTATTTTATTTATTATTATTTAGTTTTTTTAGTTTAGTTATTAGTTCTTAGTTAATTATTAGTTTATTAGTAATTATTTAGTTTTTAATTAGTTATTAGTTTATTAATTTTAGTTTTTTTATTAGTTATATTAGTTTTGTTATTTAGGTTTTTAGTTTTTTATTATTATTTTAGTTATTAGGTTTATTTATTAGTTATTATTATTTTAGTTAGTTTAGGTTTAGTTTATTAGTTTATTAATTCATTTATTTTAGTTAGTAATTAGTTATTAGTTTAGTTATTATTAGTTATTAGTTTTATGAGCTTATTTTTATTAGTTATTAGTTTATTATTTATTAGTTTATTAGTCATTAGTTTAGTTATTAGTTTATTAGTTATTATTAGTTATTATTAGTTATTATTAGTTTTAGTTTTTTAATTTCTATATTATTTATTAGTTATTAGTTTATTATTTTAGTTTAATTAGTATTTAATATTTTATTTTTTTGTAGTTATTATAGTTTTAGTTATTAGTTATATTTATTAGTTATTAGTTTTTTATTATTATTAGTTATTAGTTTTAAGTTTTCGAGCTATTATTATTAGTTATTAGTTATTTATTAGTTAGTGTAGTTATTATTAGTTATTAATTTTAGTTAGTTATTTATTATTAGTTTATTATATTATTATTTATTAGTTATTATTATTAATTATTAGTTTAAGTTTTCAGTTAATTATTTAGTTATTTTGTTAGTTTAGTTATTTAGTTATCTAGTTTATTATTATTAGTTATCAGTTTAGTTTAGTTAGTCATTATTAGTTTAGTTTTTTTGTTTATTAGTTTTATTTATTTTTTAGTTTATTCTTATTATTATTAGTTATTAGTTTTATTAGTTAATTATTATTATTATTATTATTATTTTTAGTTTTTAGTTATATTAGTTAATTAGTTTTATTAGTTATTAGTTTACTAGTTATTATTAGTTATTAGTTTAGTTATTATTGTTTAGTTATTTTTATAGTTATTTATTAGTTATTAGTTTATTAGTTTTGTTTATTAGTTAGTTTTCAATTTATTTATTATTAGTTTAGTTATTATTAATTATTATTAGTTTTTGGGTTTAGTTTATTAGTTATTAGTTTAGTGAGTTTTTTATTAATTATTATTATTTGTTAGTTATTACTATTAGTTTTAGTAATTAGTTATTAGTTTATTAGTTTATTTTATTATTTATTTAGTTTTATTAGTTTTATTATTATTAGTTTATTAGTTATTTGTTAGTTTATTAGTTAGTTTTATTATTATTAGTTTTATTAGTAAGTTTTATTTTAATTGGTTATTATTAGTTTATTATTTAGTTTATTTAGTTATTATTAGTTATATTTTAGTTTAATTTATTAATTAGTTATTAGTTATAGATTTGTTATTTAGTTATTATTGGTTTATTATATTTAGTTATTAGTTTAGTTATTATTTAGTTATTTATTTAGTTGGTTATTAGTTTACTAGTTGTTGTTATTAGTTATTAGTATTAGTTTATTTAGTTATATTTAGTTATTTAGTTTAGGTTTAGTTATTAGTTATTTTTATTCGTTATTAGTTTAGTTATTATTTAGTTTTAGTTATTAGTTTATTACTTTAGTTATTTTTAGTTAGTTATTAGTTTAGTAGTTTATTATAAGTTATTATTAGTTTAGTTATTTTATTTTAAGTTTTAGTTTTTTAGTTTTAGTTAGTTTATTAGTTATTATTTTTTAGTTTTAGTTTAGTTATTATTAGTTTTGTTTTATTAGTTATTTAGTTTAGTTATATTTTATTTTTATATTATTAGTTAGTTCTTGTTTATTTTATTAGTTTTATTATTATTCATTATTATTGGTTTCATTTTAGTTTATTATAGTCATTATTATTATTTAGTTATTAGTTTTATCATTATATTTATTTATTAATTATTAGTTATTATTTATTAGTTAGTTATAGTTAGAGTTATATTATTATTGGTTATTTAGTTATTATTAATTTATTATTTATTTTTTATTATTAGTTTAGTTAATTATTTATTGGTTTTGTTTTAATTATTATTATTATTATTATTATTATTATTATTATTATTATTAGTTTTATTAGTTAGTTATTAATTATTAGTTTAGTTAGTTATGAGTTAGTTTATTAGTTTAGTTATTAGTTTATTAATTTTTTGTTTTTAGTTAGTTAATTAGTTTTGTTATTATTATTATAATAATTATTAATTTGTTTATTTTATTTAGTTTTATTATTATTCATTTAGTTATTTTATCAGTTTATTAGTTATTAATTATGAGTTTAGTTATTTATTATTAGTTTTATTAGGTTATTATTTAATTATTAGTTATTAATTATTAGTTTATTAGTTTGATTATTAGTTACTAGGTTATTATTAGTTTATTAGTTTAGTTAGTTTAGTTGTTAGTTAGTATTTAGTTAGTTTAGTTATTATTAGTTAGCAACTGTTTGTTGGTTTTAGTTTTTTAGCTTAGTTATTAGTTTATTAGTTTTTAATTATTAGTTAGTTAGTATATTAGTTAGCTATTAATTAGTTATTTAGTTTTATTAGTTATTAGTTATCATTTATTAGTTTATTAGTTATTATTATTAGATAGTTTTTAGTTTGTTAGTTTTATTACTTTAGTTATTAGTAATTAGTCTATTAGTTATTTGTTTATTATCTATTAGTTTAGTTATTAGTTTTTATTAGTTATTAGTTATTAGTTTATTAGTTTAGTTTTCATTGGTTTTATTTAGTTATTTATTATTATTATTTAGTTAGTTATTATTAGTTCATTAATTTTATTAGTTTTTTATTATTTATTTCATTAATTTTATTAGTTATCATTAGTTATTAGTTTTTAGTTATTATTATTATTAGTTAGTTATTTAGTTTATTAGCTTATTAGTTATTATTATTTTTTATATAAGTTAGTTTTTTAGTTTTATTTATTATTAGTTAGTTTTATTTTATTAATTTAGTTTAGTTTTTAGTTAGTTATTAATTATTAATTTGTTATTAGTTTAGTTATAAGTTATTAGTTATTATTATTAGTTATAGTTTATTTATTTATTTATTAGTTTTAGTTTTTATTCGTTATTAGTTTAATTTATTATTAGTTATTAATTTTAGTTAGTTAGTATTAGTTAGTTATTACTTATTAGTTTAGTTAGTTTTATTAGTTATTATTAGTTATTAGTTTAGTTATTATTAGTTTATGGTTTAGTTATTATTATTAATTATTAGTTAGTTTTCTATTTTATTAGTTTATTAGTTTTATTATTATTAGTTATTTATTTAGTTAGTTAGTTTAGTTAGTTTATTTAGTTATTAGTAAGTTTATTAGCTTTATTATTTATCAATTATTTAGTTAGATTTTTTAGTTATTATTAATTTATTATTAGTTATTAGTTTATTAGTTTTATTAGTTTCATTAGGTTTTTTTAGTTTGCAGTTAGTTATTAGCTATTATTAGTTTAGTTATTTAGTTAGCTATTAATTTAGTTCTTTATTTAAGTATTAGTTTATTATTAGTTTAGTTATTTAGTTATTATAGTTTTATTATTTGTTATTATTAGTTAATTATTAGTATTATTTTTTAGTTAGTTATTAATTATTATTATTATTAGTTATTAGTTTTATTAGTTTAGTTAGTTTTTTAATTCTTTTAGTTAGTTATTAGTTTTTATTAGTTATTAGTTAATTATTTTATTTATATTAGTTAGTTAATTGGTTTATTATAAGTTATTATTAGTTATTATTTAGCTAGTTATTATTATTATAGTTTAGTTTTATTTAGTTATTATTAGTTAGTTAATTATTAGTTATTATTAGTTATTAGTTTAGTTATTTAGGTTTATTTATTAGTAATTAGTTTAGTTATTTTAGTTTTATTATTTAGGTTTTAGGTTTAGTTTTGTTGGTTTAGTTTTTTTATTAGTTTATTATTTTATTAGTTTATTATTAGTTTTAGTTATTAGTTATTATTTTATTAGTTTAGTTTAGGTTTTAGTTTTAATATTAATTTTAGTTTATTAGTTAGTTTTACTATTTAGTTATTAGTTTATTTTGTTTTTAGTTTTATTAGTTAGTTTATTATTATTATTAGTTTTTAGTTTTGAGCTTTTAGTTTATTATTATTGTTACTTTAGTTATTATTATTTATTAGTTTATCTATTTATGTAGTTTTATTATTATTAAATTAATTAGTATTTTAGTTATTAGTTTATTAGTTTTATTAGTTATTAGATTAGTTATTAGTTATTAGTTTATTATTATTTCTTTTATTAGTTTAGGTTATTATTAATTTTATTAGTTTTAATTTAGTTATTAGTTTAGTTATTATTATTATTATTGGGTTATTAGTTATTAAATTAGTTATTTTTATTAGTTTTTAGTTTTAGTTTTATTATTACTAGTTTAGTTTTTAGTTATTAGTTCAGTTAGTTTTTTATTTATTAGTTTTAATTATTAGGTTTTAATTAGTTTTTAGTTTATTATTTTCATTATTTTTTTATTAGTTTAGTTATTAGGTTTTTATTAGTTTGTTAGTTTATTAATTATTTTTTTAGTTTTATTATTTAGTTATTAATTTATTAGTTTAGTTATTAGTTATTAGTTTAGTTTTTTAGTTAGTTATTATTATTAGGTTAATTATTAGTTATTAGTTTAGTTTTTATTAGTTCTATTATTAGTTTATTATTTTATTTAGTTTTTTATTTAGTAATTAGTTAGTTATTATTAGTTAGTTTAGTTATTATTTTAGTTAGTTATTAGTCATTAGTTTAGTTTTAGTTTTTCAGTTATTATTATTATTAGTTTTTTTTAGTTTTTTTCAGTTTTATTAGTTATTAGTTTATTATGTTTTATTAGTTTTTAGTTTAGTTAGTTATTTAGTTTTTTATTATTATTATTATTAGTTTTATTATTTTTAGTTAGTTATTAGTTTTAGTTTATTATTAGTTTTAGTTTTATTATTAGTTATTAATTATTATTATTAGTTATTAGTTTAGTTTATTTTAGTTATTAGTTTAGTTATTATTAGTTTATTAGTTTTATTATTAGTTTATTAGTTTAGTTATTTAGTTAAGTTAGTTTAGTTATTTTATTAGTTTATTAGTTTATTAGTTTTTAGTTATTAATTATTATTATTATTAGTTATTTAGTTTAGATTATTTATTATTATTAATTATTAGTTTTAGTTTTATTATTTATTAGTTTAATTTTATTTAGTTTATTAATTTAGTTATTTATAGTTATTAGTTATTATTAGCTATTAGTTTAGTTATTAGTTTTAGTTAGTTATTTTATTATTATTTAATTATTTAGTTTATTAGTTTAGTGGTTGTTAATTAGTTACTTTTATTAGTTTAGTTAGTTAGTTATTATTTAGTTATTGGTTATTAGTTTAGTACTTTATTAGTTTATTAATTTATTAGTTATTAGTTTATTAGTTAGTTAGTTTTATTAGTTTGGTTTTGGTTTAATTATTAGTTATTATTTATAATTTTTAATTTAGTTTTATTATTAGTTTTATAATTATTATTATTGGGTTATTAGTTAGTTTTAGTTAGTTTGGTTATTAGTTTTATTAATTATTAGAATTAGTTATTAATTAGTTTATTAGTTATTATTTTAGTTAGTTTATTATTAGTTATAACTAGTTAGTTATTAGTTTAGTTATTAGTTTAGTTATTATAAGTTAGTTTTTAGTTTAGTTTGTTTAGTTTTAGTTAGTTCATTTTAGTTAGTTATTAGTTAGTTAGTTAGTTAGTTAGTTAGTTTAGTTTTTAGTTTTTTTAGTATTAGTTAGATTTTATTATTATTAGTTATTATAGTTTATTTAGTTTATTAGTTTAGTTTATTAGTTTAGTTATTTATTATTTATTATTTTTTAGGTTTTTAGTTAGTTATTATTAGGTTAGTTTTATTATGCTATTTTAGTTAGTTAATTTATTTTTTAGATATTAGTTTATTAGTTTATTATTAGTTAGTTTTATTATTAGTTAGTTATTTAGTTAGTTATTAGTTTTTAGTCAGTTTATTTAGTTAGTTTTAGTTTTTAGTTATTAGTTTTATTAGTTAGTTATTATTATTAGTTTTAGTTATTAGTTATTATTAGTTATTTTAATTATTTTAGTTTTATTAGTTTAGTTTATTAGTTATTAGTTTAGTTTTTTATTAGTTAGTTATTATTATTAGTTTAGTTATTTAGTTTTATTTTTATTATTTTTATTAGTTAGTTTATTAGTTAGTTATTAGTTTAGTTTTATTATTAGTTATTAGGTTTTTATTAGTTAGTTTAGATTTTTTTTAGTTTATTTATTATTAGTTTTTTAGTTATTGTATTATTAGTTATTATTACTATTATTAGTTAGTTAGGTTTATTAGTTTTATTATTTTAGTTTATTAGTTATTATTAGTTTGTTTTAGTTTTATTTAGTCCATTAGTAATTAGTTATTAGTTTTATTAGTTTATTAGTTATTAGTTAGTTTTTATTATTATTAGTTAGTTATTATTAGTTATTTTTGTTAGTTATTATTAGTTAGTTAGTTTTATTAGTAGTTTTAGTTAGTTATTAGTTATTTATTAGTTCATTAGTTTATTAGTTTATTAGATTTAGTTATTTTGTTTTAGTTAATTAGTTAGTCATTAGTTATTAGTTTTAGTTAGTTTTTAGTTATTATTAGTTTATTAGTTTTAGTTTAGTTATTGTTAGTTATTATTGGTTTTAGTTATTTAGTTTAGTTATTATTTATTATTAATTATTAGTTTAGTTATTATTTTAGTTTTATTTAGTTATTAGTTAGTTATTAGTTTAGTTTATTAGTTATTATTAGTTATTAGTTAGTTATTTAGTTTTAGTTATTAGTTAGTTATTAGTTTTATTAGTTTTTTAGTAATTTATTATTAGTTATTAGTTATTAGTTATTTAATTGTTTTTTATGATTTAGTTAGTTATTGGTTATTAGTTATTATTAGTTTGTTATTATCAATTTAGTTTTATTAGTTTAATTATTAGTTTTGTTTATTAGTTTAGTTATTTAGTTTAGTTATTAGTTTAGTTACTTGTTATTATTAGGTTTTATTTAGTTTAGGTTTAGGATTTTAGGTTTTTAGGGTTTATGGTTAGTTTATGGTTTATGGTTCAGGCTTTAGGGTTATTTTAGTTTAAGTTTTGATTTATTTTACTTAGTTTATTTAGTTTTTATTATAGGTTTAGGTTTTTTTAATTTATGATTTAGGTTTCATTTTTAGGTTTATATTTTATTTTTATTTTACATTTAGTTTTTATTTTATTTATGTTTTTTATTTTTAGGTTCATTTTATTTTTTAGTTTAGTTTAGGTTTTTATTTATATTATTTTAGTTATTTTATTTTATTTTATTTTTAGGTTTATGTTTAGGTTTAACTTTTCATTTAAGTTTTTATTTTTTGCCATTTTATTTATGTTTAAGATTTTTTATTTATTTTATTTTTAGGTTTTAGTTAGTTTAGGTTTAGGTTTTTAGGTTTTTAGGGTTTAGGGTTTAGGGTTTATGGTTGTAGGTTTCAGGATTTAGGGTTTAAGATTTAGGTTTTAAGGTGAGTTTTAGGGTTTAGTCTTTAAGGTTTAGGGTTTAGGGTTTAGGGTTAGGGTTATTTATTTATTTTTTTAAATTTTTTATTTTTTAAAAATTAAATAAACCAATAAGCTTAGGTTTATTTAGTTTATTTAGTTTTGCTTTTAGTTTAGGATTTTATTTTTATGTTTTAGTTGAGGTTTTTATTTTGTTTAGGTTTAGGTTTTTTATTTATTTTATTTTTAGGTTTTATTTAGTTTTAGTTTTTGGTTTTTATGTTTTTAGGGTTTAGAGTTTTAGGTTTAAGGTTAGTTTAGGGTTTAGGGTTTAGGGTTTGGGGTTTAAGGTTTAGGGTTTAGGGTTTAAGGTTATAGGTTTTAGGGTTTAAGGTTTATGGTTTAGGGTTTAGGCTTTTAGGGTTTAGGGTTTAGGGTATAGGGTTTAGGGTTTAGGATTAATTGTAGGGTTTAAACTATCGTACTAGTGGACTTAGCCAGCTAACACCTCCTATGCTTTAAAACCATGTAGACAAGTCATATGATCTTGTAAGAAAGTTAGGTTGTTATTATTTAGAGAGAGCCTAAAGTCCTTAAACCCACTCCCTAAAGAGACTACAACATGAGTGATATGAGTAATGACTTAGTATAATACAAATCTTTTCAGATTTTATTTGTATTTGACACTTCATTTTGATAAAGACTTTGGGATTTTTATATGTCTAAATGCATGATGAAATGGATTATTGGCCAAATCAGAAGAGAAGAGGGTGAAGCTCCGTTAGTAGGAGTTCCTCTCATAGGTCAAGCAATTTTGTTAATAGGATTTTTATTAGTTTATTACTTATTAGTTTAATTATTTTAGTTATTAGTTATTAGTTTATTAGTTTAGTTATTAGTTTAGTTTTGTTAGTTTTATTATTTTATTTATTTTATTTATAATTATTTTTTTAGTTTTATTAGTTTTATTAGATTTATTATTAGTTTAGTTATTATTATTAGTTATTAGTTATTATTAGTTTAGTTATTAGTTATTATTTTTAGTTATTAGTTTTTATTAGTTATTAGTTAGTTAATTATTAGTATTAGTTTATTAGTTTAGTCTTTTAGTGTTATTTTATTCATTTTATTATTTATTAGTTATTAGTTAAGTTATTTTATTAGTTCATTAATTATTTAGTTATTTAGATATTAATTATTAGTTATCTAAGTTTATTAATTATTTATTATATTAGTTTATTTATTAGTTAGTTTAATAATTTTAGTTTAGTTATTAGTTATAAGTTATTTAGTTATTATTATTATTATTATTATTATTACTATTACTATTATTATTATTATTATTATTAGTTATTATTAGTTATTAGTTAGTTATTATTTATTAGTTTGGTTATTAGTTGTATTATTTTATTAGTTATTATTAGTTAATTTAGTTTACTTATTAGTTACTATTATTAGTTTATTAATTTAGTGATTAGTTTTATTAGTTTTATTAGTTATTAGTTTAGTTTTAGTTTTTAGTTATTATTATTTAATTATTATTAGTTATTAGTTAGTTATTATTAGTTATTAGTTTTTATTAGTTATTAGGTTAAGTTATTAGGTTTATTTAGTTAGTTTTATTAGTTATTAGTTTAGTTAGTTTTTTAGTTTATTAGGTTTTATTTATTAGTTAGTTATTAGTTATTAGTTAGTTATTAGTTTATTATTAGTTATTAATTTTATTTTTTTTAGTTTTTTATTTTTATTCAATTATTAGTTTTTATTAGTTATTAGCTTTATTATTAGTTCAATTATTTAGTTATTATTTAGTTAATTATTATTTAGTTATTTTAGGTTTATTTTAGTTATTATTAGTTAGTTATTTAGTTTTATTATTATTATTTTATTATTATTAGTTATTAGTTATTAGTTATTATTATTATTAGTTATTATTTTAGTTATTAGGTTTTATTAGTTATTAGTTTTATTAGGTTTTATTTATTATTAGTTTTATTAGTTTTATTTATTTATTATTGGTTTAGTTATTATTAGTTTATTAGTTTAGTTATTAGTTTAGTTAATTAATAGTTAGGTTTATTAGTTATTAGTTTATTTAGTTTTATTATTATTAGTTTAGTTTTTATTTTAGTTATTAGTTATTCATCATTTAGTTTAATAGTTTATTTTAGTAAGTTTTATTTATTTTTGGTTAGTTATTAGTTATTAGTAGGTTTATTGGTTATTAGGTTTAGTTTTTAGTTTAGTTATTAGGTTATTATTAATTACTAATTATTAGTTTTATTAGTTTTTATTAATTATTAGTTTATTAGTTTATTTAGTTTTAGTTCTTAGTTAGTTATTAGTTTAGTTACTATTTAGTTTTTTTAGTTTTAGTTTAGTTATTAGTTTTTAGTTAGTATAGTTTTATTATTAGTTATTACTTAGTTTAGTTTTTTATTTTAGTTATTAGTTATTAGTTATTAGTTTATTAATTTATTCATTTAGTTTGGTTTTTTAGTTTTATTAGTTAGTTTATTAGTTTAGTTTTATTATAGATAGTTTTCAGTTTTATTTGTTATTAATTTAGTTATTTATTTAGTTATTAGTTATTAATTTATTATTAGTTTAGTTATTTAGTTATTATAGTTTTATTATTTATTTCTTAGTTAGTTTAGTTATTAGTTATTAATTTATAAGATTATTATTAGTTTTAATATTTATTATTTATTATTCTTAGTTTTTAGTTAGCTATTAGTTATTATTATTATTAGTTATTAGTTTTATTAATTTAGTTTGTTTTAGTTTTTTTAGTTAGTTATAATTTTTATTATTTATTAGTTAATTAGTTTATTTTTTTATTAGTTAGTTAGTTTATTATTTTATTATTAGTTATTAGTTTAGTTGTTAATTATTAGTTTTAGTTAGTCATTATTATTAGTTTTTAGTTTAGTTTTATTTAGTTACTATTAATTATTAGTTTAGTTATTTAGGTTTATTTATTAATTTACTTATTTTAGTTTCATTATTTAGTTTTTACATTTTAGTTTAGTTATTAGTTTTATTATTAGTTATTAGTTTATTATTAGTTTTAGTTATTAGTTATTATTAGTTATTATTATTTTTATTAGTTTAGGTTTAGGTTTTAGTTTTATTATTAGTTTTAATTTATTAGTTAGTTTATTATTATTAGTTATTAGTTTTTGGGTTTTAATTTATTATTATTAGTTTATTATTATTAGTTTAATGAGTTTAGGTTATTATTAGTTTTATTAGTTTAGTTTAGTTATTAGTTTAGTTATTATTATTATTAGGTTATTAGTTAGTTATTTTATTTATTAGTTATTAGTTAGTTATTTAGTTATTTAGTTATTAGTTTGAGTTTTATTATTAGTTATTAGTTATTATTAGTTATTAGTTTAGTTTATTTTAATTATTAATTTAGTTATTATTAGTTTATTAGTTTTATTACTAGTTTTATTTTATTCTTTTTTATTACTTTAGTTATTTTATTAGTTTATTAGTTTATTAGTTTTTAGTAATTATTATCAGTTATTTATTTTAGGTTGTTTATTATTATCAGTTATTAGTTTTAGTTTTTTTTAGTTTTTAGTTTATTATTTATCAGTTTAGTTTTATTTAGTTTATTAGTTTAGTTATTTATAGTTATTAGTTATTTTTAATTATTACTTTTAGTTAGTTATTTATTATTATTTAGTTATTTAGTTTATTAGTTTAATATTTATTAGTTAGTTAGTTTTATTAGTTTAGTTGGTTAGTTATTATTTAGTTATTAGTTATTAGTTTATTAGTTTTTTAGTTTTTAGTTTATTAATTAATTAGTTTTATTAGTTTAGTTTAGTTTATTAGTTATTAGTTATTAATTAATAGTTATAGTTAGCATAATTGTGGTGTTGCTTCTTGGTGTGTTCCATGAATTTGGCCAAATTCTTCCATCTCAACCTTTAAATTATCTTACATTAGACCTTAAAATGAATCACTTCAAGCAAAAAATTTATAAAATTTAGTTGAAAAAGAACATTTATTTTGGATGCAAAATTCCATTCTTTTGATTAAATGACACACCATAGCACACCTCCAATGACATTCCCTGAAGCTTACATTAAATTTTTCTAAATCCTATCATCTCTGCCTATAAATTAGCTTTTTATGAATTATACCAGTACAAACTCTAGTACATCATACTATGGCAAACTAAAATATGCTAAACAATAAGTAGTAATACACAATAGTATGCTATAATTCATGATGCTACAATATGTTATGGCATCCTATATTATAATACACTATAACATATTATATTAAATTATATTGCATATCACAACATAAGGGATTGCTTAAGATAACAAATCACAATATTAGTCTAAACAATAAAAAATTATATATTTTAGTTATATAACTTACATATTTTAAATTATAACTATATATGATGATGCCATGCTCTACCTATTATGAATTTGGCCAAATTCTACCATTTTAAATTCTAAACCAACTTTTTTATAAATAATTCTAGTGTAGGCTCGACTACATGATTGTAAAATATATTGAAATGAGTAGACAATATATTAATATATATGATGTTATACTATGCTACAATATATAATATTTATTTTGAACATAGAATCTTACTTTTTAGACTCTAAGTGGCATAACACACTTTTGGTACTACAACCAAATTCCCACTTCAATTTTAACAACTTTCATCATCTGATTTATTAAATCAATATTTTTATGATTTATATATATGTAGAGTATAGGGCACAATACCATAATATGCTAAAACATTTCAAAACATCTTATAACATCCAAAAACCCGTTACTACATGCTCAAATATGTGATGCTACATTATACTATAATATATGGTATTATAATATGATTTAGGTTATTCAAATCTCTAATAGTCAAGGGAAATTCTCTTCAAGATATTTTCTTTAACTACCATAACTATGTAAGGATTAGGTCATTCTTTAGATATACTCCTAATAACATCTTTATTCAAGGTTTAGGGTTTAGAGTTTAGAGATAATTTAGGGTTTATGGTTTAGGGTTTAGGGTTTAGGGTTTAGAGTTTAGGATTGTAGATTTTAGTGTTTATGGTTTATGGTTTCAGGGTTTAGGGTTTAAGGTTTAGGATTTAGGGTTTTAGGGTTTAGGGTTTAGGGTTTAGGGTTTAGGGTTTGGGGTTTAAGGTTTTAGGGTTTAGGGTTTAGGGTTTTGTGTTTTGGTTTTAGGATTAGGGTTTAAGTTTTAGTTAAGGGTTTCGGGTTTAAGGTTTTTTATAACAAAGAACAAATTCAGATTCAACATTTCTTCTTTTTGATTTTATCAACCATGTAGAACCCCAAGATTTCTAAGACAGAAGTGATGACATAGATAAAAAAGGAGCACCCTTAGAGGTAATCAAAAACCTTAGATAATGACATAGTTCAATAAGCAGCAGATCAGATCAGCTGTTCTTCAGTTTCTCTAGTGCCCATCAGAACCACTCCTGACTCTTGAGTAGCAAGATCTGCCATCACACCCTCAACACCACCATGGCTATAACCTCCATTGCTCCTCCCACCTCCATAACCACCACTACTCTGACCACCACCTCGATATCCACTAGTACCTACTTTAAATTTTTTTAGTGTAGTTTATTTATTTTAGTTTATTTTTTAGGTTTAGGTTTAAGTCTATTTTTTTAGTTTAATTTTATTTTTAATTTATTTTTTAGGTTTAGGTTTTATTTCTTATTTTTTGGTTTAGGTTTGGGTTTTTATCTTATTTTTTTAGGTTTAGGTTTTTGGTTTATTTTTAGGTTTTATTTTTTAGTTTAGGTTTAGGTTTATTTTTAGTTTATTTTATTTTATTGAGGGTTTAAGTTTAGGTTTATGTTTAGTTTATTTTACATTTTTGTTTAAGTTTTATTTAATTTAGTTAAGTTTATATATGGGTTTGGGGTTTAAGGTTTAGGGTTTAGAGTTTAGGGTTTAGGGTTAAGGGTTTAGGTTTTAGGGTTTAGTGTTTAGGGTTTAGGGTTTCAGTGTTTAGGGTTTAGGGTTTAGAGTTTTTAGGGTTTAGGGTTTAGATTTTAGGTCTAGGGTTTAGGTTTTAGTTTAGAGTTTAAGGGTTTTGGTTTTTTTTAACAGAGAACGACTTCAAAATCAACATTTTTTCTTTTTGATTTCATCAACCAAGTAACACACCAAGTTTTTAAGACACAAGAAATGACATAGATAAAAAATGAGCACACATAAATCTAAAACCCTAGATAACTAGAACCATCTCTACAATAAAGACACAATTCCATAAGCAGTTGATCGGATTGACCATTCTTCAATTTCTCCAGTTCCCATCAGAACCACCCCCACCTCTCGAGTAGTTGGATCTACCATCATATCCTTGATCTCTCCCTCCAGCACCACTGTGGCTGTAACCTACATGCTCCTCCCACCTCCATAACCCCAGTACTCTGACCACCACCTTCATATCGACCAGCACCTCAAGATCCACCCTCACCACTACGATAATTACCACCACCACCTACACCTCCACTGCTAGATCTAAATTGAGCCTAGTTGATGATGATGTTCCTTTCATCAAGGTTATGCCCATTCTTAGGGTGTAGGGTTAGTTTAGAGTTTAGAAATTTATGTTTACTTTTTAATTTATTTAGTTTCTTTAGGTTTAGGTTTAGGGTTAGGATTTAGGGTTTAGGGTTTTAGGTTTATGCTTTTAGGGCTTAGGGTTTTAGTTTAGGGTTTAGAGTTTAGGGTTTTAGGGTTAAGGGTTTAGGGTTAGGGTTTAGGGTTTAGGGTTTAGGGTTAGGGTTTAGGGTTTATGGTTTAGTGTTTAGGCTTTAAGGTTTAGGGTTTTGAGGGTTAAGGGTTTAGGTCTTATGCTTTTTAAGGGTTTAGGGTTATTTAGGTTTAGGGTTGTAGGTTTACGGTTAGTTTTATGTTATAGGGTTTAGGTTTTAGCATTTAAGGTTTAGGGTTTAGGGTTTAAGTTTTTTTTTAAACTAGTAGGTTTCAGTTTATTTAGTTTATTTTTTATTTATTTTAGTTTATTTTATTTTTTAATTTTATTTAGGTTTATTTTTATTTTTATTTAGTTTAGTTAATTTATTTTAGGTTTATTTATTTTAGTTTAGGTTTTTATTTTAGTTTATTTTTTAGGTTTAGGTTTAGGTTTATGCTTATTTTTAGTTTAGTTTTATTTTTATTTTATTTTTTTAGGTTTAGGTTTTATTTTTATTTTTAGGTTTAGGTTTAGGATTTTATTTTATTTTTTCAGGTTTAGGTTTTAGGTTTTTATTTTAGGTTTATTTCTAGGTTTTATTTTTTAGTTTAGGTTTAGGTTTTATTTTAGTTTATTTTATTTAATTTCATTTAGTGTTTAGGTTTAGCTTTAGGTTTTATTTATTTTATTTTAGTTTATTTTAGTTTAGGTTTAGGTATATTTTATTTTATTTATTTTAGGTTCAGGTTTTTTTAGTTTATGGTTTAGGTTTTATTTTTTATTTAATTTTAGGTTTTATTTTTAGGTTTATCTTTTTGGTTTAGGTTTATATTTAGTTTTCATTTTTCTTATTTTAGGTTTATTTTATTTTTATTTGATGTTAAGTTTTTATATTATTTAGATTTTTTTATTTTTTGCTTCATTTTATTTTTTTAGTTTAGTTTAGCTTTTTTATTTTTTATTTTATTTTATTTTTACATTTAGGTTTAGGTTTAGGTTTAGGTTTTTAGGGTTTTAGGTATTTAGGTTTTAGGGTTTAGTGTTTAGGATTTGGGGTTAAGGGTTTAGAGATTAGGGTTGAATGTTTTAGGGTTTAGGCTTTACAATTTAGGGATTAGAGTTTTAGGGTTTAAGGTTTATGGTTTAGAATTTAGGGTTTAGGGTTAGTTTTATGGTATAGGTTTTAGGGTTTAAGATTTAGGGTTTAGGGTTTACAGTTTTTTAAAATTAAATAAACTAGTAGGTTTAGGTTTATTTTATCTATTTTTTATTTATTTTAGTTTAGTTTATTTTTTATTTATATTTAGGTTTATTTTTTATTCTTATTTATTTTAGTTAATTTATTTTTGGTTTATTTATTTTAGTTTAGGTTTTCTATTTTAGATTATTTTTTAGGTTTAGGTTTAGGTTTATGCTTACTTTTTTGTTTAGTTTTATTTTTATTTTATATTTTAGGTTTAGGTTTTAGGTTTTTATTTTAGGTTTTTTTAGGTTTAATTTTTTAGTTTAGGTTTAGGTTTCATTTTAGTTTTTTTTATTTTATTTAGTTTTGTGTCTAGGTTTAGGTTTTATTTATTTTATTTTAGTATATTTTAGTTTAGGTTTAGGTATATTTTATTTTGTTTATTTTAAGTTCAGGTTTTTTGTAGTTTAAGGTTTAGGTTTTATTTTTTTATTTAGCTTTAGGTATAATTTTTAGGTTTATTTTTTGGTTTAGGTTTTTATTTAGTTTTTATTTTATTTTATTTTAGGTTTATTTTATTTTTTATTTGAGATTTAGTTTTATTTTATTTAGATTTTATTTTAGGTTTATTTAATTTTTTTAAGTTTAGTTTAGGTTTTATTTTTTATTTTATTTTATTTATAGGTTTAGGTTTAGGTTTTAGTTTAGGTTTATATTTTATCTCTTTTTTAATTTAGGTTTAGGTTTATTTATTTATTTTATTTTTAGGTTTTATTTTGTTTAGGTTTAGGTTTTTAGGGTTTTAGGTTTTTAAGTTTTAGGGTTTAGGGTTTAGGGTTTTGGGGTTAGGGATCAGGGATGTACGTTTTAGGGTTTAGGATTTACAGTTTAGGGATTAGGTTTTTGGAGTTAGGGTTTAGGGTTTAGGGTGTAGGCTGTAGTGTTTTGAGTTTAGGGTTTTGGGTTAAGGGCTTTAAGGTTTAGGGTTTAGGGTTTATCGTTTAGGGTTGTAGGTTTAAAGTTCATAGTTTAGGGTTTAGGGTTAGGGTCTTTTTAAAAAATCTTTAATTTCTTTATTTTTTAAATAAGTAAACTAGTAAGTTTAGGTTTATTTAGTTTGTTTTGTATTTATTTTAGTTTATTTTTTTATTTTAGTTTAATTTTTATTTTTATTTAGCTTTATTTTTATTTTTATTTTTATTTTATTTAGTTTTTTATTTTGGGTTTATTTATTTTAGTTTAGGTTTTCTATTTTAATTTATTATTTATGTTTAGGTTTAGGATTAGGATTATTTTTTTAGTTTAGTTTTATTTTTATTTTATTTTTTTAGTTTAGGTTTTATTTTTTATCTTTAGGTTTAGGTTTATGTTTTTTTTATTTTATTTTTTGGTTTAGTTTTAGGATTTTACTTTAGGTTTATTTTAAGGTTTTATTTTTATTTTATTTTTATTTAGGTTTGGGTTTTGGTTTATTTTTAGTTTATTTTATTTTATTTAGGGTTTAGGTTTAGGTTTAGGTTTAATTTATTTTAGGTTTTGGTTTAAGTTTTATTTATTTTAGTTTAATTTTTTTTAGATCAGGTTTAGGTTTATTTTAGATTTATTTTAGGTTTAGCTTTTTTTTTAGTTTAGGGTTTATGTTTAATTTTTTATTTATTTTTAGCTTTTATTTTTAAATTTATTTTATTTTACATTTATTTTATTTTTATTTTAGGTTTAGTTTTTATTTTATTCAGAATTTTTTTATTTTTTTACTTTATTTTAGGTTTTTCTTTATTTTATTTTAGTTTAGCTTTTAGTTTTTATTTTAATTTCTTTTTAGGTCTAAGTTTAGGTTTAAGTTTAGGTTTTAGTTTAGGTTTTTATTTCATTTTATTTTTTATTTTACTTTGGTTTAGGTTTATTTATTTATTTTATTTTTAAGTTTTAATTAGTTTAGGTTGAGGATTTTAGCTTTTTGGGGTTTAGGGTTTATGGTTAATTAAGGGTTTAATGTTTAGGGTTTAGGGTTAAGGGTTTGAGGGTTTAGGGTTTAGAGTTTAGGGTTTTTGGTGTAAGATTTTTAGGGTTTAGGGTTTAGGTTGTGGGTCTAGGGTTCAAGTTTTACTGTTCAAGTTTTAGGGTTTAGGATTTATTTAGGGTTTAAGGTTTAGGGTTTAGGGTTTAGGGTTTAGGGTTATAAGTTTTAGGGTTTATGGTTTGTGGTTATAGGGTTTAGGGTTTAGGGTTTAGGGTTTTAATATTTAGGGTTTATGGTTTAGGGTTTAGGGTTTAGGGTTAGGAATTAGGGTTTAAGGTTTAGGGTTTAGGGTTTATTATTTAGGGTTTAGGGTTTCATTAGGGATTTGGTTTTAGGCTTAAGATTTAAGTTTTAGTTTAGGGTTTAGGGTTTAAGATTTTTTTTTAATAGTGAACACATTCAGATTCAACATTTATTCAATTTGATTTCATTAACCAAATAATACACCAAGTTTTCTAAGATAAAAGTGATGCCATAAATCAAAAATGAGCACACATAGAGCATTTGAAAAAAATCTAGATAACTAAAACCATCTCTACTATAAAGACACTATTCCATAAGAAGCAAAGCGGATCAGTCATTCTTTAGTTTCTCTAGTTCCAATCAAAACCACCTCATCCTCTCGAGTAGCGGGATCCCCCATCATATCCCTGATTTCTCCCTCCGCCACTACCACAGATGTAACCTCTGTCACTCCTCCCGCCTCCATAACCACCACTACTCAGACCCTAGATCCACCCGGCCTCTAGATCCCCACCTGTGATAAGCGCCTCGCCTTAGTCTCCCGTAGATCAGTTAAGCACGGTTGGCGGTGATGTTCCTAGAAGGTTCTGTCCATTCTTAGGGTTTAGATTTAGGTTTAGGTTTATTTTTTAATTTAGTTACTTTTGGTTTAGGTTTAGGGTTTATGTTTTATTTATTTTAGAGTTGTTTATTTTATTCTTTTTATTTTTTTAGGTTCTATTTTTTTTTTTATTTTAGGGTTTGGGTTTTAGTTTTATTTATTTTTAGTTTTTATTATTTAGTTATATGTTTTAGGTTTAGGTTTATATTTTGCTCTTATTTTATTTTATTTTAGGTTTATTTTAAGTTTTTTATGTTTAGTTTTATTTTATTAAGGTTTTATTCTTAGGTTTATTTTCTTTTTATTTTAGTTTAGATTTTCTTTAATTTATTTTAGTTTATCTTTATTATTTATTTTATTCTATTTTTAGGTATAAGATTTGATTTTAGTTTAGGTTTTTATTTTATTTTATTTTATTTTATTTTCTTTATTTATGTTTAGGTTTTTTATTTATTATATTTTTAGGTTTTATTTAGTTTAGGTTTTTAGGTTCGTAGGGTTTAGGATTTACGATTAGGGTTTAGGGTTTATGGTTTTTGGGTTTATGGTTTTAGAGTTTAGGGTTTAGGGTTAGGGTTCAGAGTTTAAGGTTTAGGGTTTAGTATTTAGGATTTAGGGTTTTGAGTTTTTAGGGTTTAGGGTTAATTCAGGGTTTAGGGTTTAGGGTTTGAGGTTTTTTAGGGTTCTGTGTTTAGGGATTAGGGTTTAGGGTTAGTTTCAGGGTTTAGGGTTTAAGATTTAGGGTTTAGGGTTTAGGTTTTAGGGTTTAGGGATTTTTTCAAGAAAGAATAGTAAATTAGTGGGTTTAGGTTTATTTAGTTTATTTAGTTTAGGTTTATTAATTTTGTTTTTTATTTTTATTTTAGTTTATTTTTTAGGATTAGATTTAGGTTTATGTTTATTTTTTAGTTTAGTTTTATTTTAATTTTAATTTTTAGGTTTAAGTTTTATTTTTAATTTTTAAGTTTAGGTTTATGTTTTTATTTTATTTTTTTAGGTTTAGGTTTTTAGTTTTTATTTTAGGTTTATTTTTAGGTTTTATATTTAGTTTAGGTTTAGGTTTATTTTTAGTTTATTTTATTTTATTTAGTTTAGAGTTTAGGATTTGTTTATTTTAGGTTTAGGTTTAGGTTTTATATATTTTCGTTTAGTTTATTTTAGTTTAAGTTGAGGTTTATTTTATTTTGTTTATGTTAGGTTTAGATTTTTTTTTACTTTATCATTTAGGTTTTATTTTTTATTTATTTTTAGGTTTGTTTTTTCGATTTATGTTTTTATTTATTTATTTTTTTTATTTTAGGTTTATTTTATTATTATTTTACATTTATTTTTGTTATATTTAGGTTTTTTACTTTTAGGTTTTTTTTTAATATTTAGTTTTGTTTTGGTTTTTATTTATTTTATTATAGTTTAGTTTTTCTTTTACGTTTAGTTTTAAGTTTAGGTTTTACTTTACAGTTTTATTTTATTTTTTTATTTTATTTTATTTAGGTTTAGGTTTTTTATTTATTTTATTTTTATGTTTTATTTAGTTTAGGTTTAGGTTTTAGGTTGTTAGGGTTTAGGGTTTAGGGTTTAAGGTTTAGAGTTTAGGGTTTGGGATTTAGAGTTTAGGGTTTAGGGTTATAGATTTTATGGTTTAGGACTGTAGGTTTAGGTTTAAATTTTGGGTTAGGGTTTTATTTATTTATTTTTTATTTTTTATTTTTACATTTTTTTAAATTAAGTAAACTAGTAGGTTTAGGTTTATTTAGTATCTTTTTTATTTATTTTAGTTTATTTTATTTTTATTTAATTTAGTTTATTTATGTTAGTTTTATTTATTTTAGTTTACTTTTAGGTTTAGGTTTATTTTTTAGTTTAGTTTTATTTTTATTTTATTTTTAGGTTTAGGTTTTATATTTTATTTTTAGGTTTAGGTTTAGGTTTTTATTTTATTTTTTTAGGTTGAGGTTTTAGGTTTTTATTTTAGGTTTATTTTTAGATATTATTTTTTTAGTTTGGGTTTAAGTTTATTTTTAGTTTAATTTTTTTATTTAGTATTGGTTTTGGTTTAGCTTTAGGTTTTATTTATTTTAGTTTAATTTATCTTAGTTTTGGTTTAGGTTTATTTTATTTTATTTTAGGTTTAGGTTTTTTAGTTTAGGGTTTAGGTTTTATTTTTATTTATTTTAGGTTTATTTTTTAGGGTTAGGTTTTTATTTAGTTCTTTATTTATCTTATTTCAGGTTTATTATATTATTATATTAGGTTTAGTTTTTATTTTATTTAGATCTTTTATTTTTTTAGTTTAGTTTAGGTTTTTAGTTATTTTATTTTAGTTTAGTTTTTATTTTTGATTTTATTTTCTTTCTAGGTTAGGTTTAGGTTTTGGTTTTAGTTTATGTTTTTATTTCATTTAATTTCCTTATTTTATTTTTGTTTAGGTTTTGTTGACCTCATTTTTAGAATGAGCTCTCAACCCCTCCATCCTAGACATAGGACTTCTGTTAGACACTAAGAGTTTTCTTAGTCTTAAGACACATTTAGTGATTAATTCAAGCCCAGAGACTTAGAAGAGTTAGCCATAGGAATAGGTCATGCCTTAGAGGTGTTAGAAAAATTTTCCAACCCCATAGCTTAAACCAAATCCTCACTTCCCCCCTTCAAGTCAAACTCAAATCAATTCCAACTTAATTGATTTTCTTTATCTCAAATCAATTCCAAATGGTTGAAGCCCATGATTGAAATCTAATTCCAAAAATCTTTCCAAAGTCACTTTGATTATATCTTATGGACTTGCCTAAATCAAATCCAAATCAATTCAAATTCAATATATTTTCTTATTACCCATTTATATTCTCATTTATATTCACAAATATAAATGAAATATAAATTCAAATATCCAAATTCAATTCAAAAAATCAAATCCAAATTCAACCTAAATTTAACCTAAGCCTTTCAAGTCAAATTCTTGAACTTAGCCAAATCCAATTCAAATCAAGCCAAACCCTTGATTTTTTTCGTGATTCAATCAATCCTTCAATCCTAAATCTAAATAGAAATACAAACTTCAATCATCAAACCAAAACTAAATTCAAAAATCAAACCCAAATCAAAGTCATGTTCACCCTTTGAACTTGAAATTATCAAATGAATCAAAACCTATTTGACTCCAAATCACTTACAAATGGATTATATTTCATTTCATAAGTCCATATGTGAGAACCAAACTTGATTCAAGCCTTGATCAAGTCGATTGTCCACTTAGGCTCACTTGACCCAAAGTGACCAAAAGTACCCTTTTTGATCCAAATTCTAATCCTACCCAAATTGGATTGAACTTATCCCACGTAAGCCTCACATTGTGAGCAAAAATCATCATGAGATGATCAATCACTCAAATTGGGTCAAACCAAGTCAAACCTAAGGGTGGACCAAGTCAACACTTAGCCAAAATGAAACCTAAACTAGCCAAAATTCACCATAGGCCAAATTGATTGAAACCATTGATCAAAACTCATTCATGATCAATGTTTGAACTTGACCAAATCATCATTTGAGCCTAACTAGCTCAATTGGCCAGTTGACCCAAGTTGACCCAACTTGACCTAAAATGTCAAAATGGGTCAAAACTTTATCTAAGCCAAATTGATTGAAATCAATGGGTCATGTTCATTCCAAATCACTTGTTGAACTTGATCAAAGCCTCAATTGGCCAACTAGACATAGCTAATTGACATGAACTCAACTTGACCTAAAAGGTCAAATTGACCCAAAATCAAATTAAACCAAAAGTGATTGGAAACAAATATACCAATACATTTCAAATGACCAATGAAACCTAAACTAACCCATGACCTAACCCAAATAGGTCAAATGGGTCAAATTGGTCAACTTGACCCATTTGACCTAAATGAATCAAATGAACCAAATCAAATATAAACCAAATTGATTGGAAAAAAGATACCAAATCAATTTATATGATCATTTGAACTTGACCCAACCCTTGGTTTGACCCAATTTGACCAATTGGTCAACTTGACCCAAGTTGACCCATTTTGACCTAAATGGGTCAACATGAGCCAAATCATATCAAATTAGCACCAAATTCATTGAAACTTGGCCCAACCCATTTTTTAATCATACTAAACATATTCAAACTGAAATCTAAGCCAAATGACTATTTTACTTCTAGGTCAAAGACTAATTCTTGGCCAAATTCACTTAGAATTTGGTCAAATATTCTTCATGGCCACTTGGCACCCTCTTAGTTGACTAAGTGGACACTAGTGCTCGTGGTGCACATGACCCAATGGGTTTGGGTCAACCAAACCCAACCCAAGGCAAAATCGATCACTACCTTCATTTCAAGCATGTGGCAATCACTCCTCCACTCCAAATCGCACATGGCACTTGTCCACTACCCACCTCTGCCAAAAATGAACCATGTGCAACCCTTAATAGCAAAAATAACACATTGAAGGAGGTGAATTTGATCAAAATGCCAAAGCCTTGCTCGACCATCCGATCCTTCAAGGGGGACATATACTCCCCCTCATTTCACTTGAATCCAAGACACTCACACTCGATTGAGCTAGAGAGACCTAGAGCTAGTACTTCAAGCTTCCTTAGGCAATTCCCAAGCATTTCCCATCTTTCTCTTATCATTTTCTTCAAGCTAAAAATAGGGGAGGCTAAGGGAAATTGCAACTTAGCCAATACCCAATTCCAATCCAATTAATCCTTCAAGCATCTTCAGAGGGCCTAATCAAACTCATCTGAAGATTCTTCCAAGCTTCAAAGGTAAGGGAGGTGGGAACTAGACCAAGGCCATGAGAATTTGATGAGGAGCATGGTCCATAGGAAGATCCACTCTATCTCAACTCCTTAATCCTTCAACAGGGCTTTGCCTCTACTAGACAAAGTTACCTCGATGGTTGAGAGTGCCGGTGATAGCCTCTGGTGAGGTATGCCTTCAAACCAAGCCTAGAATAGGGAGTGTCTAGTCCTTTGTGAAGAGAATTTTCACCTCAAGTAAAATTGGCTATTAGATCTACTTGTGCTTACTCTTAGATGGTGTGGGTAAAGATTGAGCTCAATTCGAGCTCAATTGAGCTAGATCCATCTGTGAATTTTGGATAGACGGTCCTGATCAATCCACATAGGATCTGTGATTAATCCCTTTAAAAACTATGGGCTCGATCTCAATTATCTGATCTTTGATCAGACGATCCAAAGAGAAAGTATGTAGCGCTGCAGTTGACATGGCATTAGGATGTGACAACTTATATGATGAATCCTAAAGCACCACATGGAAATTGCGCACCACGTCAGTGGTCCACAAGGCGTCGATGGGATTAGTTATATAATTATAGGTTTAATTAATTCCTTAATCACTGAATCTTCAAATATTCATAATTAAATCTAGAAAAAATAGAAAAATTCAAACTAAAATGCATTGTGAAGATAATTTAGTAGAAATTCACTAAAATTATTTCTAATCAATTTTGAATAGTGCATTTCCTTTAATTAGGGTTTTAGTGAAAACTTAATAACTCTAATTACTGCCTAATTAATTTATTAATTCATTTCAAATTTCTCAGATGCATTTAGTGGGATGACCTTTACCTCCCCTAATTTTCTTGGGATTTTTTGATGAGTTAATTAGGAAAATCAATTAATTAATCCTTAATCACTTTCTTAATATAATTAAGCTTAATTAAACATGTGAACAGTGGTTTAATCGCTTTAGTAAGTTAATGAAGCTTCACTTAAGTGAACAAGAGGTTTATGGAATAATTTTAGGATATTTTCCTTAAGTTATTCCTTAAACTCCCTTTCTTCCTTCATCTAAACTTAATTAAGGGCTAATCCACTAATCACCCACTTAATTAACTTGATAAACTTTTAAAAACATTCCAAAACTTAATGAATTCATCTTGGGTAGGTGCTTAGGTGTTCAATAACCTAAGTAACTTAAGGAAATGAAAATCCAACCCACATGTGGGGGAAGGGTTATGAAAGTACTTAAATTAAACCTTTTAGCTTAATTAATCATTAATTGTGAGCCAATTGCATTGGGCCCTTTCTTTCCTAGGTGCATTGCTGATTTAAATTCCTTGTGTGATTTTATGTCATACATTGGCTCATAATTATTTGATTAAATATGTTAAAGTGGTGTAGGTAAGGGGTATTTAATTCACTTTATTCACATCTTAGCCTACACAAAATATAAAAATCATCTAATGGTCTAAAAATAAACTAAAACATCATACACATGTGGGAAATGGGTTAGGACAAGAAAACCTTTTCACATTTTTTAAATTCAAATCAAACTCAAAACAAAACAAAAATCTCCTTGAAATAATTTTGATTTCTCTTTAAATAATCTTATTCTATTGGATTGTCTTTAGGAATTAATTAGGGTGAATGAATTTACATGCATTCATCACTTTATTTCTTTCCTATGTGTATGTCATATGAAAATCATACATTCATGCCTTTTAAAAGTCAAATTAAAATTGAAATGTTTCCTTTATGTCAATTGCATTTTTTAGCTAAAGTAAGAATATGAATGGCTATTATCACTATTAAATCCAAAATTAATTTCAAAACTTACAAACAAATATCCTAACTGAAAGGTATGCTGCTTATGATTATTTATGAGTTTGCATATCAATAGTATAAAATGTGTTATGTGATTCTCCCTCTCTTTCTTAACATAGAATTGTATAAGATTTGCAAAGTGTATAGTCCATTTGAAAAAGACATAACACTTACTCAAATCTATTCTAATACTATTATGTCATGACTTAAGGAATTCCACATCACACATATGAATAAAACAATCAAACCAAAATCAAATAAACATAAACTTTTTGCATGATTCTCTTTCCATGCCTTTCTTTTTGTACATGCACATATATTTAAGAAAAGTGGTATATTAGTCTAGACAACCCAGGTTGTGAGGCTTTAAGTAGCCCCAAGTAGGTCTTGTACCTTACACCTCTTGATGGCGCGTACTCACTTATGTCTTTTATACTTGTAAATGTGCATATGAAAATGGATAAAAGAATCACACTTTTCTATTTAACAAAATCATGCATCATGAAGCATCTAAATTTTCATAAGTAACATCCCTTAGCATTCATCATTAGTGTAAACACTTCCAATTACATGTATAGATATGCTTAGGGTTCATCCATATGCATGTTACACATGTTGGGAAAGAAATGAAGTGTTGTGTGTTTTGTGATTGTATTTCACTTTACTTAATATTAAAATGCCTTTTTCTAATAGGTTTGTTTAAGGAAAATCTAAACTTAGGATTAATTAAAAAATATAATAAAACCTTCACTAACAAAAATCAAATATGAATCTACTTTAGAAATTACTTAAAGTAGGGAGGAAAGAGAAGTTCTCTTCTCTTTTACTCTCTTTACAACTTTGTAATTAATTGTAGGTTCATTCAAACCTAATCAAATCACAACATAAAAATCAACCAAATCAACTAAATCACTTAAATAAAATCATTGTCTAAGTTGAACATTTTCACACTTAGAAAACTTTATCCTTAAAGACTAGCTAAGCATACCACACAAACCTTAAATAGCACACACATTAGGCTAAGTCACGACTTCTAGCTTTAGGTTAGGGCGGTGTATAGTTTAATATTTGCTTTTATTTTGTGATGTATTATTTTTTTAGTCGGGCGTTAGGGTGTATGTGTGTAGGTAGTAGGGCAATCTTAGTCATTAACTTCTGAGGGATTGTGCTTAAGGGCATTGTAATAGAAATATAACTTTTTTCTTTATACAGTGCTTATACCTAAGCATAATCCAAAATAGGTCAGTGGACTTAGTTAGCCATGTGTGGGGTGCTAAGTCCAACTTATACATATATATGCTTTGGATTGTTTGGTATGCTTAGCTAATCTCTATTTTGCAGGTTTTAGTTAGATTTATTTTTTCTCATTTTCATATAATTTTGTAATTAAGATTTTGGAATGATTTTTATGGGTATTAGGATGAACATTGGTTATAAGGTATGCCTTATGTACCATGTAAAGCCTTTGGATCAACCACATTCCAACTAACCAAAAGAAGAAAGAAGAAAGAAGAAAGAAGAAAGAAGAAATGAAGAATGAAGACCCCCATAATAATGAATTCCTTCTTGATTGTATTTAATTTATTTATAATCCGGGTTGTTTAATGGTAAAGCTCGACTACCCAATTTATTTTCAAGTTTGTGCAGTAATGCCCAACCATAAATAGCCTCTTATTCTTTTGTGATAGCTTTATAAATTGACTGATGTTTGTTTAGCTTGTGCGATAAAGCCCGACCATAAATAGCCCATCTATAGGCTCCTCCTACTTGGCATCTTTTCCTAGTTTATTCCTTGCTTTGATGTATGGCCTGGATGAGATTAGGCTCTTAGGAAAATAAATTTTCTATCCAACTAATCAATTCAAACTAAAATAAAATAACTCATAACCTCACCTAAAGTCTAAGTTATAAACAAGATAAAAGAATTAACAACCCCTTAATTTGGATGTTGTATTTTCTTTCTCACATCATGCATAAAAAAAACATATTATTTCACTCTTGATTGGAGGGCTTCCACCTTCGCCAAAGAACTTGGCTTGACCTTTAAGAACCATGGTAGAAACACTCCTCTTTATCTTGCTAATTTTAGCCCATAATCTAATTTCTCATGCATTAGGCATATGAATCCTAAAGCCTGTGTCAAATTGATTTTCCAAAATGAAAATAAAATGTAAAAAAATTTGCATTAGATTTAAGTCATTAAATTATGCTCTACATGAACTAGTCTATTATGGAGTGTGTTTAAAAACTTAGTCTCTTTCTAAATAAATAATAGCTTAGCTATCTTGCATAAGCATTTGACTTTCCTACATGTTTTAAAATTATAGGAGGAGTTAGTTGGTGGCCACCCCAGGCTGTAAGTCCAACGTGGTTTATCCTCTCTTGGAGGTAAACCAAATACCCATTTTCACCTTAGATTTAGGTCATACTTTTGGCCCTCTCTAAAGCCCCCTAGATTTAGGTATAGAGACTGCTACTTCCCTTTATGGGCTACAAGTTTAAATCCTCACCTCTTAGGCATTTCCATGACATTATATCATGGAATTTCAAGCCCTAACTTTCTAATAAAAATTCAACTAAAACAAATCAATTCAATTTCAAAAATGTAAAGCCCAACCATAGGATAGTCTGGGATGCTTACTAGGCTTCCTAGTATCCTAAGCATCCTCTACTTATCTTCATTTGGCTTTGATAAGAACTCCCTCCTATGGATCAATCCCACTTGACTTTATAAAAATAAACCAATTGATTGATAGTCCTACCTTCAAAATCTTTGGAGACAATGATCATTTGAGAGTATTCTAAGGAATCCTATTCCTTAGGATATAACTATGGGGCTTGTCCCAGAACTTTATTAACCGATTTAAAATAAATATTGCTTTACTTTTCCATGTAAAGTAGGGAAGAATCTTACATTAGAAGACCCATAGTCCTTAGAGTTCTTATTAAGGTGATTAGGTCCATGTAGGGGTGATGACTATCTTTCGAGATAGTATACCTTTCCTTAATGTTGTGCTCGATCACCCTAATAAGAACATCTGTTGATCTACATGGTGTCCCAACAAGGTGTTATATTTTTGTTTTCATTTATCCTCTTTCCAAAAGGGGATAGATGAAGGTAGAAATATGAATATTCATTCACCACAGATTTTTCTGGGGACTCTACTGGGATGGTTTCTATCTCCATCTTTGGTAAATGATCATTGTCTCTAAGCATCGATAGTGGGTTTGTACTTTTGTATAATCCAAGACTAGATTTCTTTACCATTGGCACTTAGCTTATTTAATCCTTAAGTTAAGCTAGCAAACATCTTTAGGTTTTAGGACCTCATGTTGGTCTTAAAACCCCTTGATTCCCAATGGGTGAAAATAAAATTTAATAAAAGAAAATAATTAAAGACTTCCTCCTTACCATTTCTATGGTAAGGAAATGTTCATTCAAAAATAAAGACAAATAAATCCTTCATAAAGTCTTGCTTTTAAAAGCACTTGTTCAAAATACACTTAATAAAATATTTGCACTACATCTAACAATTTTCATAATTGTTACATGTAGGAACATTTCAAAATAAAACCAACAATCATGTTTACAAAAAAACATAAAATTTGAAGATGGGCCTTTTCATTTAATACATCCAAATGTGTTGGATGGATGTTACATCTTCAAGCAAAATCACAACTTTGAAATTCCACTCAACACATTCCACATCTTTTAAGTTAGAATTTTCACCTTTTCAAAAAGCACATATGAAACCTCTCCATTCAATATACCCACATTTATTGAATGGTGGTTTCATTCAATCAAAAAAAACTTTCAAAAGCACATATGAACATCTCCATTCAATATACCCACATTTATTGAATGGAATATTTTATTTCAAATCAATGATTTATTTTGAAATCTCCATATATTCCATATATGATGAGGTTGGAATTTACTATTTCAAAAAAAAAAAATAAAAGCAAAATAACAAACAATACATTTTTGAAAAATGAAACATAAATGATTTCCATAACACAAATAAATGTGTGAGTTATAGCACCAATTCAAATATTAAAATTTTAAAACTTAAATCTTAATTTATATTTATAATGATAAGATATAATTCTTAATGCAGCAAAATAAAAATACAATAAAATAAAAAGGATAATATAATTTTCGTGGTTTGGTCAAACCCAAAGCCTACTACATGCCTAGCCACCCGCTAGGAATCCACTAAATTCAAAATAGCTTACATAGTATTTCTCCTATAATGTGGTGAGTACAACCCCTACAACAATATGTATTCTCCTACAAAGGGTGAGTACAACCCCAATATAAATTTTACAGCACAAAAGAAAAATACAAAATAATAAATTTTGATAAAATAAATCTCTAATATACCAAGCTATCCAATTCAAAAGTGATCTCACAACTTATAAATGATCACTTTATAACTTAAAATTTTCAAGATAAAATGCTCACTTAATATTGATAAGAAATAATAAAATAAATATCTTAAAGTGATCTTACTAAGATGTTTATGTTATTACAATTTATAGACTAATATAAAAATGATTTCAAAATAAATTCACAATATTCTTTTGCATAATAAAATAAATTTCAGCAAGGAATAATTTATTTTATTTTAACCAAAAAGATTCTTTTAATTAATGCTAATGATCATTAAATAATCAAATAAAATGAGTATATGATCTGATAGAAAGTAGTAAGCTTTTAATTAAAGAGAGATCAAGCAAATATGAAAATAATTTCAGCAATAATTTAATTTAAAATGCTAAAATACACTTCTAAAATAGATCTAAGAATAAATGATCTTTCAAAATAAGACTAATGAAGAAATATTTCAAGAAACCAAAAAATTTGTAGGAAGTTAAAAATTTCAACAAGTTGAAATAGATCCTAAACTATCACAAGAGTTTTCACAAAAAAATGATTGAAACTTTGATGTGAAAAACAATGTCCAAAGACTAATCCACCAAAAGTATAAATTGGAAAGAATAAATAGATGGTGAAAATAGCATGAACAACAAAAAGGATTAAGATCAAGAAAACAAACTCAAGTATTTTGAGAAAGCTTGCTTATTTGAAGATGTTGAAACTTCCAAACCAAGGATTTGATCTTGCAATATTTGGAGAACACTTGGAAGGAAATCTAAAATTTTCTCTTAGATTTGCTAGAGGGATTTTGAATTTGAATGAGGAATGCTTCATGAGAGAAGAATGAGAATTATTTATAGGCAAGAAGGTCATTTTGAATTATTTCAAAAAAATATATTATTCTAACATCATGTTATCATCTAATAATTTAATATTCAATAAAAATATAATTTATATTAAATAAATATTAAATTTAAGCAGCCAAAATTTGGTTATTCACATGGGCAAGTCAAAAATAATCAAATATGGCTCTTAATATATTCAAAGCATGTAGCATGCATTCATTATTCACAATAAATTTAATTTTAATCAAATGTGGGTAATGTAACCTATCAAATTAAAGAAAAAAAAATCCAAGGAATCCGTTGGAAATGAAACCAGATATAAATTCCTTGATTATAAAATGATGTTGGCTAAAATACAAATTTTCATATATTTTTGTTAATTTTGACATGTGACATTTAAATATTATGATATAATTTATATATAATCATACATATGTTAGTTATCATATAACCATCAAATTAAATTAAAATATTTAATTATATTAAGTAAATAAAATAATTACACTTAATAGTTATTATCATTTATTATTTTGACAATTTTAATGCTATGTATGAAACATATAATTGAATGTTAATTAGATAGAGATTTATATAAATTAACCTCATTAAAATAATATGTTAAGTTGTGAGCAAATTGATTCATGGCAATGAACTCATATGAATTTCTAAGATAGTTATAAATGCATATAACCTAAAATATTGTATCTTGAGCTTCACATTATCCATTTTGATCTATATTGCACTCTTCTACCCTTGCAATTTCCTCAATCATATTATGCGATGTATTGGATATGTAATTAGCAATTTATATATCTAAAACACATAAAAACATTTATTAGAACATCCAAACATTCATTTGTTATCATTAAAATTGATCAAATTGAACATGAGGCTCATTAAACCTATAATCTCCCCCTTTTTGATGATGACAAACTAATGTTGGGTATTGATTTTGATGAAGGTAAAAATTAAACTTTCATCATAGTTTTTGAAAAAATTCTCTGCTAAAAAAAATTTATGCACAAGAGATGAATAATGTTGCTCCCCCTAAATGTATGCATAAAATGGACTTAATACTAACCAACATTTTACTCTTCTCCCCCTTTTGACAACATCAAAAAGTGAGAACAAACTACATATAATTTTAAATATTAGGATCTAACATTCCAAGCATGCATCTTAAAGTACAAAAATGTTCTTCTGGTAAGGGTTTTGTAAAAATATCTATAATTTGTAAATTGGTACTAATGAAATTAATATTAACATCACCTTTCAAAACATGATCCCTAATAAAATGATGTCTAATTTCTATATGATTGGTTCATGAGTGGATAGGATTTTTGGTCAAACTAATAGCACTAGTATTATCACACTGAACTAGAATGTGATCTTGCTTAATACCAAAATCTTCTAATTGTTGCTTTAACCAAAGGACCTGAGCAACATAACTATCTAACTATGTACTCTCAAAGTGGATAAAGCTATAGAATTTGGTTAGATGACCAAGACACGATGATCCTAAAAAATGACATGTGCTTGATGTGCTTTTCTATCTATTTTACATCCAAAATCAGATCAATAAGCAACCAAATCACATGATAAAGAATTTTAGGATACCATAAACCTAACCTAGTAGTGCTTATCAAATACCAAAGATACGCTTGAGCTATTAAATGAGATTCTTCGGGTTGGCCTAAAATGAGCACACAAATAAATAAAACAAACATAATATCAAGCCTAGTAGCAATGTATAAAAGTGAACCTATCATACTATAAAGTTTTGATCAACATATTTTTCTAATTCATCTAAATCCAATTTTGTAGATGGGCTCATAGGAGTTTCACTAGATTTAAATCTTTTCATGTCAAACCTCTCAAGAAATTCATTTGTTTACCTAGTTTGACACATGAATGTGCCATTTTCTTGTTGCGTCACTTGAAGACCTAAGAAAAAATTAAGTTCTCCCATCATACTGATTTCAAGCTCTTTAGACATCAAAGATGAGAACTCAGGGCACAATGATTCATTTGCACTTCCAAATAATATATCATCTACATACACTTGTACCATAATCAAATCATCATCTATTCTTAAGGAATAAGGTGGTATCTACTCTACCCTTTCTAAATCCATGATCTATCAAAAGTTACTTAACCTATCATACCAAGCACGAGAGCCTGTTTTAAACCATATAAGGCTTTCTTTAATTTATACACATGATTTGGACAATCAAGGCTCTCAAATCTAGGTGGTTTCTACAAATACATCTTGGTCGATAAATCCATTCAAAAATACACTTTTGACATCCATTTAAAATGTTTAAAATCCCTAAAATAAGCATAAGCAAGGAGTAACCTGATAGCTTCTAGTCTTGCATGGTGCAAAAGATTCTTCAAAATCTATACCTTCAACTTGTGTGTACCCTTGTGCAACTAACCTAGCTTTATTTCTAACAATACAACCTTAATCATCTAGCTTATTCCTAAAGACCCATTTTGTTCCAATGACATTTTGATCTTGGGGTCTTGGGACTAATTCCCAAACATCATTTCTTACAAATTGATTCAACTCCTCTTCCATAGCAATAATCCAAAAATTATCATTTAATGCTTCTTCTAAATTTTTAGGTTCAACCTCATAAAAATGTCGAATGATCTACAACTTCTCTACTATGTCTCTAGTCATAACTCTTTTGAAGGATCTCCTATAATTAGTTCATTTGGATGATTTTATTATATTTCCATTCTTTAGGCAATGAATCATCCATATTATCTTCTAAAGATATTTTCTTAAAATTATCAATCTCTTCATCAATCACTTCATTTCTAATAGGATCAATTAAATTTTCATCAAAAAATAACATGTATTGATTCTTCTACAATCATTTTTCTTTATTGAAAACTTTATAAGCTCTACTAGAAAGAGAGTATCCTATGAAAATACCATCATCTGATTTGCAATAAAACTTACCTAAATGATCTTTTCCATTATTCAAAATAAAGAATTTACATCTAAATACATGAAAGTGTTCAATATTAGGCTTCTTTCCAAAAAAAACAAATTCATAGGGTGTCTTCTTCAAAATTGGTCTAAAATAGATCCTATCATCACATAACATGCGATTTACTACTTCTACCAAAACATATTTTGGCAATTTATACTCATCAAGCATAGATCTACTTAATTGAATTAATATTCTATTTCTTCTCTCTACTACTCCAATTTTTTGGGGAGTTCTAGGTGCAAAAAAATTATGTCTAATCCCATGTTCATCACAATAATCCTCAAAAAATTTATTTTCAAATTTGCCACCATGATCAGTTTGAACCCTATTAATCAAAAGGTCTTATTCTCTTTGAATATATTTAGAAAACTTTCTAAACTCACTAAAAACATCATCCTTGTAAGTTACAAATAAAACCCAAGTACATCTAGAGAAATCATCAACAATCACAAAACCATAATTTTTCCACCTAATAGTGGTGCTAATAGGACCAAATAAATCCATGTGCAATAATTCTAGAGGTCTAGAAGTAGAAACAATATTTTTACTTTTAAATGAGCTTCTAGAATGCTTACCATGAATACATGCATCACAAACATGGTTTGAATGAAAATTTAATTTAGGCAATCCAACTACTAAATCAAGTTTGGAAATTTTATTAAGTGTGTGCATGTTAATATGACATAGTCTCCTATGCCATAACCATATATCATCATGAGTGCTTTTAAAACAAAGTAAATTCAAATTCACATCATGAAAGCTATCTAAATCAATGACATAAATATTTTTATATGTTTTTCCTACTAACAAAACATTTTCATTATTTTTTATAATGCAATATGATGCACGAAATACTACATTCAAACCTTTATCACATAATTGACTAATATAGATTAAATTATGTTTTATCCTTCTACTAGAAAAGCTTTATCTAAAGTGATAGAATTCTTACAAATAGAACCAATGCTAATGATCTTTCCCTTTGCATTATCTCCATATGTAACAAATCTTCCATCACTTGATTCTAAAGTTGTGAATTTATCTTTATCTCCCATCATATGTCTTGAAAATCCACTGTCCAAGTACCACATGCCTTCTTTGATTTTGCATTGAAGGCATTCCTACAAAAGAAACTCATAACTTTGGAACCCAAACATGTTTGGGTCCACATTTTAAATTTAAAGTAAGATATCTAGCATGCGTGGTTTGTGTAGTGCTTGTACCTTTTGGTACCCATACATAAGATGATTGCTTAGTGTTTTGTAATTTATGTGCATAACAATCAAATGAAATATGCCCTTTTCTATCACAATAGTTGCACCAAACATTAATGTTTGCATATGACTTAGCACGATAATTATAAGGTATATGAGTGGGATGTGAATGATGTAAATAATTTTTATTAAATGTTTTTCTTGATGAAGTATTATAATGAACTTGTGATTTCAAACATAATTTTAATCATGCTTTTAACAAGATATTCTCTCTTTCAAGTTTACATACAAGTAAGGAACAATTTAATAAAGAAGTATTTTTACTTTTTATATTATCACATTCATTTTTTAAATCACAAAATGCATATCTAAATTTTATGTTCTTTTCTAAGGTTTTGTATTTTCTTTTTAATTTTTATATTCAATAACTAAATCATTAAAAGCATCATCTAATTCATCATAAGATATATCATTACATACCTCTTGATCATCTAAGTCGATTCTCCATTTGCCATAAGACATATGTTGACCTCTTCTGATGAGCAAGTACTTGATTCATTTGAATCTGGATTGGCCCATAAAGCCATCTTCTTCTTCTTATGGTATTTTTTATCCTTCATATTTTTTCTTCTTTCCATATCAATCTCTTTCTTCTTTGATTCAACAAGTTATGGGTAATCACCTCTTATGTGTCCAGGCTTTTTACAATGGTAACAAATGATCCCTTCACCTGTAGGAAATTTCTTAGTTTGCAATTTATAATTTTAGATTTTTATACCTTTGATTCTTCTTCCTTTGCAAGTTCCCAAGCCTTTTGGAAAGCATGACCACCTCATCACTATCACCATCCGAGCTTGAGGTGTTATGCTCATCACTATCATCAACTTGTAATGTAATGGCTTTTCCTTTATCCTTCTCCTTTTTTGCTGAGTTATCCATCTTATTCCTTTGAGCAATAACCTATTCATGTGCTATCAAAGAACCCAAAAGTTGATCAAGTGGATAAGTAGATAAATCCTTAGCTTCACTAATAGCTATTACTTTAGCTTCCCATTCTTTTGGAAGACATCTAAGAATCTTATAGATTAAGTCTTGATTCTATATGCTTTTCCAAGAGAATGCAATGTGTTAATTATTTTCATAAATCTGGTATACATATCAGAAATAAATTTAAAAGGAGACATATGAAATAACTCATATTCATGAACAACTCTATTTATGTGAGCATCTCTAACTTCACTAGTTCCTTGATAAGTTATAATGAGTTTATCCCAGATTTCTTTTCATGTACTTAACATAGAAATTTTCATGTAATCATCGTAATAAAGCACAATGTAAAGTACATAAGCCCCAGCATTTAATTCATCAAGTTCTCTTTCAGCCACAGACCATTCCTCAAAAGGTTTTTCTACTTTAATGCCATTTACTTCTACTATGGGTGTATGATATTGATGTGTCAACATATACCACATGCGTGCATCTTGACCTCTTAAAAATGTACTAATTATATTTTTCCAATAATCAAATGGTACACTATCTAAAAGTGGTTGTCTATGAGTGGATTGTCCCACTAGTAGTGAACCCTTTGGGAAACCTTGTGCCATAATGAAAAGATCTATTGTTGGATGTTAAGCAAATAAAGTAGCCTAGGCTCTCATACCAACCAGTCACTAAAAAGGGGGGTGAATTGGGCGATATTAAAAATTTTAAAACTTAAATTATAATTTTTAAATAGAAAATTAATTTTTGATTTTATAATGACAAGATATAATTCTTAATGCTGTAAAAATAAAAATACAGTAAAGTAAAGAGAGACAATAGGTACATAATTTTTACGTGGTCCGGCCAAACCCCAAAATTGACCTACGTCCACGCCTAGCCACCCTTGGCTAGGAATCCACTAAATACAAAATAGCTTACAAATAATACTCTATAATGTGAGTACAACCCAATAATATATATGTACTTTTACAAGGGTGAGTACAACCCCAATATAAATTTTACAAGACAAAAAAAAAACAAAATAATAAATTTTGATAAAATAAATCTCTCACAAATATAACAAGCTATCCAATTCAAAAAGTGAACTCATAACTTATAAATGATCACTTTACAACTTAGAAATTTGGCAAGATAAAATGCTCACTTAATATTGATAAGAAATAATAAAATAAATATCTTAAAGTGATCTTACTAAGATGTTTATGTTATTACAATTTATAGACTAATATAAAAATGATTTCAAAATAAATTCACAATATTCTTTTGCATAATAAAATAAATTTCAGCAAGGAATAATTTATTTTATTTTAACCAAAAAGATTCTTTCAATTAATGCTAATGATCATAAAATACTCAAATAAAATGAGTATATGATAGATCTAAGTAGGCTAGTAAGCTTTTAATTAAAAAGAGAGATCAAGCAAATATGAAAATAATTTCACCATAATAATTTAATTTAAAATGCTAAAATATACTTCTAAAATAGATCTAAGAATAAATGATCTTTCAAAATAAGACTAATGAAGAAATATTTCAAGAAACCAAAAGAAATTTGTAGGAAGTTAAAAAAACAATTGAAATAGATCCTATAAACTATCACAAGAGTTTTCACAAAAAAATGATTGGGAAACTTTTATGTGAAAAACAATGTCCAAAGACTAATCCACCAAAAAGTATAAATTGGAAAGAATAAATAGATGGTGAAAATAGCATGAACAACAAAAAAGGATTAAGATCAAGAAAACAAACTCAAGTATTTTGAGAAAGCTTGCTTAGTTGAAGATGTTGAAGCTTCCAAACCAAGGATTTGATCTTGCAATATTTGGAGAACACTTGGAAGGAAAATCTAAGAAATTTTCTCATAGATTTGCTGGAGGGATTTTGAATTTGAATGAGGAATGCTTTCATGAAGAGAATGAGGGCTATTTATAGGCAAGAAGGTCATTTTGAATTATTTAAAAAATATATATTATTCTAACATCATGCTATCATCCAATAATTTTATATTCAATAAAAATATAATTTCTATTAAATAAATATTAAATTTAAGTAGCCAAAATTTATTATTCACATGGGCAAGTCAAAAATAATCAAATATGACTCTTAATATATTCAAAGCATGGCATGCATTCATTATTAAAATCATCTAATGTTTGAAAAGTCATAATAAATTCAATTTTAATCAAATGTGGGTCATGTAACCTATCAAATTAAAGGAAAAAAATTAAAGGAATCGTTGGAGATGAAATGATATATAAATTCCTTGATTATAAAATGAGTTGCTAAAATACAAAATTTCATATATTTTTGTTAATTTTGACATGTGACATTTAAATATTAGATATAATTTATATATAATCATACATATGTTAGTTATCATATAACCATCAAATTAAATTAAAATATTTAATTATATTAAGTAAATAAAATAATTACACTTAATAGTTATTATCATTTATTATTTTGACAATTTTAATGCTACGTATAAAACATATAATTGAATGTTAATTAGATAGATATTTATATAAATTAACCTCATTAAAATAATATGTTAAGTTGTGAGCAAATTGATTCATGCCAATGAACTCATATGAATTTCTAAGATAGTTATAAATGCATATAACCTAAAATATTGTATCTTGAGCTTCACATTATCCATTTGATCTATATTTCATTCTACTCTCTTACAATTTCTCAATCATATTGTATGTATTGGATATGTAATTAGCAATTGATATATCTAAAACACATAAAACATTCATTAGAACATCCAAACATTTGTTATCATCAAAATTGATCGATTGAACATGAGGCTCATTAAGCCAACAAAATGGAAATCTCTCTTTTCAGAATCAACAAAACACAAAATTTTTAAAACACTTTTGGAACTTCATTTTAGCATACTTCATTTGCTAAAAGTGAATTCTCCATTTTCAAAACAAAATTCAAAACACATTTGGAACTTCACTTTAGCATACCACATTTGCTAAAGTGAAGTCTCCATTTTCAAAACAAAATTTGAAACACATTTTTGAAACTTTATTTTAGCGTACCACATTTGAGAAAGTGATTTCAACATTTTTAAAATAAAATTTGAAACACATTTTTGAAATTTCATTTAGCATACTCAAATTTGCTAAGTGAAATCTCCATTTCACAAAATTCAAAAACACATTGGAACTTCATTTTAGCATACCACATTTGCTAAAAGTGAAGTCTCCATTTTCAAAACAAAATTTGAAACACATTTTTGGAATTTCATTTAGCATACTCAAATTTTCTAAGTGAAATCTCCATTCCACAAAATTCAAAACACATTGGAACTTCACTTTAGCATACCACATTTGCTAAAGTGAAGTCTCCATTTTTAAAACAAAATCCAAAACAAAAGAAACACATTATGATTTCCTTAGCATACCTAAATTTGCTAAGAATCCTATTTTCAAAAGTCTTCAATAAAAATAAAACACATTAGGATTTCCTTAGCATACCTAAATTTGTTAAGAATCCTATTTTTCAAAAACAAAAACAAAAGAAACACACTAGGATTTCCTTAGCAAACCCAAATTTGCTAAGAATTCTATTTTCAAAAAATTTCAAAAAAAAACCAAAATACATTTGGATTCTTCATTTAGCATACCCAAATTTGCTAAATGAAGATTCCATTTTCAAAACCACAAATAATTCACAAAATAAAGCAAACAAACAAAAAGAAAAAATTATTTTCAAACACCTCACCTAGCATACCCAACTTTGCTAACTGAGTAAATTCCAAAAGTCTAAAATCAAAAACAAAATCAATTGACCCTTTACTTTAACATACTCAAATTTGCTAAGTAAAGGGTCCTCAAAATCAAAAATAAAAAAATCAAACATGAACCTAATGGAAGTATCTCTTTGAAAAATACTTGAACCATTTTCAACATACCCAAATTTGTTGAAAGTGGAATCTACATTAAAAAATCCTCTTTCCAATCAATCTCAAAATCTCTTATAAATCATTTGAGCCCCACTTAACACTTTCAAGTTGTTGAGTGTGGGTTCAAATTCTAAATCTAAATTCAAAAATCAACAAAATAGAGAACTAATTCAAGTTTGTTTTCAACATTGCAGACTTTCAATTAGCGTCAATTTCAGTTTCAATTTTCATTGATTGTAATGGCAGTAGAAGTATGTGTTTACATTTCCTCATGGAATGGATTCGGCCTAGATCAAACTAGCCTTCCATGATCTGACTATGCCCACCTCATCCACTTTGGTAGGGGCTTCGAGGGGGCCATGATTACATGTGAGGGAACCCCCCTCACGACAGTTAGCAGGAGCATGGTGATCGGGCAGAAGCCGGTCATCCAGGTCAACATGCCATCTTACTCAAAGATTCCCTCATTGAAGAGGAAGGTTGTGGATGTTCCCATAGTAAGAGTATTAGTGCCAGTGTAATTGCGCCCGATTGTTCCCCATGCTACCCTAGTTAGGGTTAGTACCCACTCGCTAGCTCCTTCAAAGGGGAAGGCTCCCCTGATTATAGGGATTGTCTTCCCTACTTTTAAGGTTGGGTCTAGTTCCTATTATGCTCAACCTATTAGGACCCAACAAAGAAATAAGAATTAAATGATCAAGCAATATCACACTCATAATTCTAGGGAGTTGGAGGCAGCCACTCAATCTATTATAGAGGAGTTACCTAGGTTGGTTTCCCTGCTGGTTATAGAAAACTAGTTCCACCCTCCCTCTTGGTCTGATTGAGAGGATGCTAGAAGGATTTTGCTTCACCTCCACTAGTGATTCAGTTTCAGGCACCTGTTAGTGAGAGGAGGAGGTCATATGGTGGCCACCGATCAATTTTATGCCAAGTAGGAGGATCTATGGATGAGAGTCTTGGCTCAATTTGATTTGAGATCAATTATTCCCCATAGTGGGGCAATAAGGGGAGAGTGCTAGAGGCCCGATTTCATGTCACTAGTTGGCACCGAGGTATAGTGATCAATAGCCTCCGCACTTGTGGACTTTTCAAATCGATGTGCTACCCGTGCCGACCATACTAATAGTATCTTATTGATGGGGACTACACATCATAAGAGAGGAGCTCCTATCCTAAGAGAGTCGGTGGTGCCTCCATCACACCACTCTTCTATGAGCCCGCCATCTCCTGTACATGTCCTAGCATCTACTGTTCCATCTAAGGCCATGAAGGCCACATCGGGGGTGAAGAGAACCCCATTGGTGATCCGGCTATGGCCGAGAGATCCTGTCCCATCAACATCACTGAGTGTAGTGAGGCCAAGCTCTCTTGCTCGACCTTCTGCCCTAGTCATGGTGTAGAAGGAATGGCGATCTTGAAGTATAATAGTCATCCCTTCACCACCACCACCACAATAGGCTATGGAGATGATCACAATAGTTGATGGAAGAGGAGACAGTTCAGTCACCATTATGGCCATAGATCATCCTAGGAGTGCCACTCCACCCAGATCCAGCAATAGTTAGGAGTATCTTTCCTCTAGTGAGCATAGTCACAAGATCACCTCGCCAAAGGTCGAGGTTAGGTGCTTATCTATTCATGACAAGTGATCCCATTAATCGGTCGACCATCTTCATGCCTATGCAGTTGGATCAATCCCTAGATGACATAGTAGCTCAAGATCGTGGAGTGGAAGGAAATCTTAGGATATGGTCTAATTTAGAAGATGAAAAGGTCACTTTGACCAATGAAGATGACTTGTTGAGGATTCAAATGGGGCTACACATGGTTCCTTCTCTCCGAGTAGAAGACACAGCCTACTCGACCCAACACCTCCATCGGTAATTAAAATAGAAAGTTGAACAAATAGATATGATGCGGAAGTAGCTCTAGGTCAGATAGCATATGTCCCATCGATGATAGATTATCTCGATGATCAGTTCTGCTTAGAAAGTTGTAAGCCTACATCCTTTCTTTCCAGATTGATCATTGCACACCGATAAGCACCCAGGTTGGCTAGTTCTCACTAAGATGAAAATTATATACAAAATTCATCTACTTCAAAATCTATATCAAATTAAATTGTAAGTCCTGATTCTCCTTGAACTACCAGCAATACGTAACCGTCCTTGAGTTGACTATATATCCATAGGCTTTCTTTTCTGCTCGAATAATGCCTAGCACCTCCCTTGTGGGCACTATATCTGGATCACGTCTTTTGCAACCCCATTTAGACACTACTTAGGTTACTATCAGATTGGATAGTTTCCCTTTCCTATTAGCCACCCTGTGCTTGGAGAATCCATCCTGTGGATGTGCAGATTCTCCATTGGTTCAGTAAATCAGTGATTGGTCAAGGTCAACATATCCCCTTCTCAGTGTGGTCCCTCACACTTCAAAAGGGTCCACACAAACATATAAAAAATATATATATTCACTTGTGGATTAGGAGGACACCCCTAGTGGTACCTTTACCCATGCAGGCATCCTATCGTTAGGGCAGTGTCAATAAAACTCCCTATAGGAATCATCTGACTACTCTTGAGTTGATATAAATCCCCAATAGCATTCACTCAATAGTCACCCTTAAGTTGGGTTCTATTTGTTGTGCTACCACAGATCACCCTAGCGTTCCTACTTTAGAAGATGTAAGTCTACTATGCCTTCTTCCTAGCACAATTGTTGCACCGGCAACCCCTTAGGTTGGCTAGCTCTACCCATGACCAATAGACTATCCATTTGGATTTGTAAATCGAGAAATGATCACGATATAGCTCTATTGAGCTCATTTTTAGGATGAGCTCTCAGCCTCCATCTTAGACATAGGACTTCTCTTAGACTTTAAGAGTTACATAGTCTTAAGACACATCTAGTGATTAGGTGGACACTCAACAGCCTGAGATTTAGAAGAGTTAGCCATAGGAATAGGTCATGCCTTAGTGGTGTTAGAAAAATTTGCCTACCCTTAGCTTGAACCATTCCTCACATTCCTTCCTTCAATTCAAACTCCAAATCAATCTTATTTGATTTTCTACAAACTCAAATAAACTCCATGTGATTGAAATTCATAATTGAAATCCATGATTGAAACCCATGAATGAAATTCCTAAGTATAAATCTTTCTTAAGTCCTTAATCTTCTCTTGGGACTTGCCTAAATATGATCTAAACCAAATCAAACTCGTGAGATTTTCTCATAATTTATTTATATTCTAATTTTTATTCACATATATAAATGAAATATAAATTCAAACTAATCAAACTAAACTCAAAATTCAAAATCAATTCATGAAATTTCCTAAGTCCCTTAATTCCCTTCTTTAGGACTTATCCAAAATCAACTCTAAATCAATTCAAACTCATGGGATTTTCTCATAAATCATTTATATTCTCATTTATATTTACATATATAAATGAAATATTTATATAAATCAATCAAAGCAAATCCAAAAATAAAATTCCAAATTTAAAATTCTTCTTAAGTCCTTAATTCCCTTTTAATGGACATAGCCTAAATCATGATCTAAACCAAATCAAACTCATGAGATTTTCTCATGATCAATTTATATTCTCATTTATTTTCCCATATATAAATGAAAGATAAATTCTAACCAATCAAACTAATCTCAAAATTCAAAATCAATTCATGAAATTCCTAAGTCGATTCCTAAGTCCTTTAAGTTTTCCTTCATGGACTTAGCTAAAATCTTGTCCAAGTCAATTCAAATTCATGGGATTTTCTCATAACCCATTTATATTCTCATTTATATTCACACATATAAATGGAATATAAATATAAATCAATCAAACCAAATTCAAAAATTCAAGCTTCAAACTCCAAAAATTTCCTAAGTCCATTAAATTCCTTTTAATGGACTTAGCCTAAATCATGATCAAATCACTTCAAACCATTGAAATATTCTCATAATGCATTTATAAACTCATTTAAATTCACATATATAAATGAAATATAAATTCAAGCAATTAAAACCAATTCCAAAAATCAAACTCAAATCCACTCAAAATCCAACCTAAGCCTTTCAAGTCAAAATCTTGAACTTAGCCAAATCAACTTCAAATCAAGCGAAACTCTTGATTTTTTTTCATGATTCAATCAACCCTACAATCATTAATCCAAATATATATACAAAATTCAATCACCAAACCAAAATCCAATTCAAAAATCAAACCCCAAATCAATTCATATTCTTCCTTTGAATATGAAATTGTCAAATGATTCAAAACCCATTTGACTTCAAACCACTTGCAAATGGAATTATATTTTAATCATAAGTCCATATACAAGTTCAATCAAACTCAAATCAAGCTTTGACCAAGCCATTTGATGCATTTAGGCTCACTTGACCTAAAGTGACCTAAAGTACCCTTATTAGCCAAATTCTAATCCTAACCAAATTAGATTGAATCAAACTCACCTATCTCTCTCATCATGATCAACAATCATCAGGATGATGATCAATCAATCAAATTGGGTCAAACCAAGTCAAACCTGGGTTGAGTCACATGCAACCAAAATGAAACCTAACAAAGCCAAAATTCACCATAGGCTAAATTGATTGAAACCAATGATCTAAGTTCATTCATGAACTATGTTTCAACATGACCAAGTCAACATTTGAGCCTAACCTAGCCTAATTGGCTACTTGACCCAAGTTGACCCAACTTGACCTAAAAAGTCAAAATATGTCAAAACTTGATCTAAGTCAAATTGATTGAAACCAATGGGTTGAGTTCATTCCAAATCACTTGTTGAACTTGACCAAAGCCTCAATTGGCCAACTAGACTTAACCTAGTCTAATAGACCTTGAACCCAACATGACCTAAAGGGATCATGTTGAGCCAAATTCAAACTTAACCAAATGTGATTGCAAACAAAGATACCAATCCACTCCATATGACTAACCAAACCTAAACCTACCCATGACCTAGCTCAAATAGGTCAAATGGGTAAAATTGGTCAACTTGACCCATTTGACCTAAATGAAGTAATATGAGATAAATTCAAAACTAAACAAAATTAAATCAAACCAAAGCTACCAAAACATTTCAAATGGTCATATGAACTTGACCTTGGTTTGAATTTGGCCAATTGGTCAACTTGACCAAGTTGACCCATTTTGACCTAAATGGGTCAACATGAGTCAAACCATATCAAATGAACTCCAAATCGAATGAAACTTGGCCAAACCTATTTTTTCACATACCCAACATATCCAAATTTAAAAATTAAAAAAATGACCATTTTACTTCTAGGCCATAGAGCAAATTTTGATCTAATCCATGGGTAATTTGGTCAAGCCCTCTTCATGTCAACTTGATACCTTCCTAATAGGTCAAGTGGACCCAATGGAGAGTGGTGCACCCAACCCAATAGGGTTGGGTCAGCCCAAATGGAACCAATGCCAAAACTGACCCCCTAGCTCAAATTGGCTATTCAAAAACCTCCCTCCACTTGATTTGAAGCACATGGGAGGTTACCAATCCACCCAAGAGCTCAAACTGACAATGTGCCAACTTCAAATAGCCCAACCAATCCTTTCCATATGGTCAATTTGATCAAAATGGCAACCCAAGCTTTGATTGTCCGATTTCCATAGGGGCATCTATGCTCCCCCTAATTCCATTTGAATTCAACACCCTCAATGTTGATTAAGTCCTAGAGAGTGTTAGGAGCCATCAGAGAGCATTCCTAAGCTTCCTAGGAAGGAATTGAAATTAAGCTTTCTTGGTTTTCCTCCTTAGAAAATAGGGGAGCTCCTCTCATTTACTAACTTCCTCTTCACTCAAAATCACTTCAATTCTCTTTGCACTCTCTCTCAGGGGATCAATTTGAATGCACCCAAGCTCTCATTCAAGTTCCCAAAGTAAGGAGAGGTTGAATTTAATCAAAATCACAAGCAAGAGGAAGAGGTGTTGGTCCATAGAGAGATCTACTCAACCCCAAGGCTTGAAACTTTCAACAGGGCTTCGTCTCCACTATTCAAAGCTACCTCATCGAACTCGAGTGCCGGTGATCATCTCCAAAAAGGTATGAAATTTTTTGACCACTAGGCTTAGGAGGTTTTGGTCCTTTGTGAACAAAATTATCATGGCATGAGAATTCCACCGTTGCATAGGATTGCCATTAACATAAGATGGTGTGGGTAAAATCTTGTCTCAATCTGAGCTCAATTGAGCTTGGATCTTCCCTTAGATCATGGACGATCTCCATTGATCCTCAGGGAAAAACTAGGGTAATCCTGGCCGTCCATCCGCATTTTGGATGGACGTCCGAGATTAAACACACATTTTATAAATCATTTATCTCTTTTAAAACCACGGGGTGATCCCTGGTCGTTCGATCCTTGATCAAATGGTAGGGATCAAACCGTGTCCTGTCACCACGCTGCCTCTGTGATGCAATGTTTAAGTAACCCATGTGCTATGAAGCATGCTGACCGTCGCTGTCGCATGTCATGCTATGAGCTAAGGAGATTAATTATGGATTTAATTAATTTTAATTTATCCCCTAAGCTTCAAAAAGACATATCTCCCTCAAAATAATTTAGAAAAATATGAGGTAAATTTCTATGGATATGTAATTTAATCTAGAATATTCTAAAAATAATTTCAATGAATTTTGAATTATATTTTTCTCTAATTTTAGGTTTTAATGGAAATCTTATTTTGGTAATTACCTCTTAATTAATCTTCTGATTAATCCCAAATTTCTTGGGTCTATTTTGCGGGATGATTTTCACCTCTCCTAATTTTCTTGGGATTTATTGAATGCTTAGTTGGGGAAATTGCAAATGTATTTCTTAATTACTCCCTTAAAATTTATAAAGTGTGTTAAATATTCTCATTTGTGTGTACAGATATGCTTAGGACTCATTCATATGCATGTTATACATATTGGGAAAGAAATAAAGTTATGTATATTTTGTGGATTTGGTTCATTTCATTTAATCTTAAAATACCTTTCTTTTTGATTAAGTTTGTTTAGAGTTCATCTAAACTTAGGATTAATTAAAATACTTAATCAAAACATTCACTAAAAAAATTAAAATGTTAATCTACCTTAGAAATTACTTATGTTAGGGAAGGAAAGAGAAGTTCCCTTCACTTTCCCTCTCTTTATAACTTAGTAATTAATTGTAGGATTCACTTGAACCTAATTAAAACATGAAATAAAATCAATCCAAAATAATTAAACAACTTAAATGAAACTCTCCTCTAAGTTGAACATTTCTCACACTTATAAAATTCTAACTTAAAGCCATAGCATAACATACAAACCTTCAAAGCACATATTAGCCTAAGTGAGCACTTCTAGCTTTCTTTAGTTTAGGTTGCATGGTTTGATGTTTGTTTTGTTTTGATATATGTTTTAGATGGATGTTAGGATGTATGCATAGAATGAATGGTGGGTGATATTAATCATTAATCATTATTCTATAAGGGATTATGCTTAAGGGGTACTCTAATAAATAAAATATAAATGCTTTTGCTTGTGCTTATACCCCTAAGCATAATCCAATATGTGTGGACTTAATCACCCATGTGTGGGGTGATAAGTCTAATATACATGCTTAGATTTGTATTTTGTTTTAGCTAATCTTTATTTTACAAGTGTTAGTTAGATTTCCATTCTTTTCCTTTTCATGTACATTTGTGTAATTAGGATTTTGGAATGATTATTATAGGGATTAGGATGAACATTGGTCATAAGATTTCATCTTATGCACCATGTGAAGTCTTAGAGCATCCACATTCCAACCATCCAAAAGAAGAAACCAAAGAAGAAAGAAGAGAAGAAAGAAGAAAAGAAGAATGAAGAATGAAGCTTGAAGACCCCCATAACAATGAATTATTTGCTTATTTGTAATTTAATTCATTTTGTAATCTGGGTTGTATAAGGGTAGAGATTGACTATCCAATTTATTTTTCGAGTTTTTGTGGTGGTACTTGATCATAATGACCTCTTATTCTTTTTACGATTAGCTTAATAAATTAATTGATTATTTGTTTAGCTTGTGCATTAAGTGACATCTTTTCCTAGTTTCTTTCTTACTTTATGCATGGCCTGGATGTGGATTAGGCTTTTAGGGAAAAATAAATATTTTACCAAACATAACAACTCAAAACTAAATATAAAGAATTCATAACCTCACCTAAAACCTAGGTTTAAAATGAAAATAAAAGAATTAGCAACCCCTTAGCTGGATGAGTATTTCTTTTACAATATCATGCACAAATAAATCTTATTTCACTCTTGATTGGAGGGCTTCCACCTTTGCTAGAGAAACTTGGCTTGACCTTTGAGAGCCAAGGTGGAAACACACCTCCTCCCTTCTCGTTGATTTTGGCCAATAACTTTATTTCTCATGCATTAGGCATATGAATCCTATTAGCTTGAGTCAAAATAATTATCCAAAAAAATTTAAAAAAAATTAAATTTGAATTGCATTAGATTTAGAAGCATGCCCTTACATGATCTAGTCTTTAGGGAGTGAGTTAAAGGACTTATTCTCTAAATAAATAATAGCCTAACTATCTTGCATAAGCATAAGACTTGCCACATGAATTTAAAATCAGGAGGAGTTAGTTGTGCCACCCCAAGTTGTAAGTCCAAGTGGGTGATTTGTCCTCTCTTGTGGAGACAAACCACCACCATTTTGTCATAGATTTAGGTTGTGATTTTGACCCTCGCCAAAGCTCCCTAGATTTAGGTTTTGAGGTTGCTTCTCCCCATTGTGAGCCACAAGCATAATTCCTCATCTCTTAGGCATTTCCATAATCTTGTGTTATGGAATCAAAAGTCCTAAATTTATAATGAAAAATGCAACTCAAAAAAATTAAATAAATTTCAAAAATGTAAATCCTAACCATGGGATAGTTTAAGATGCTCACTAGATTTTCCTAGCATCATGGGCATCTCCTACTTTTCTTCCTTTTGGCTTCAATAATAACTCCCTCTCTTTGATCAATCCCATTTGATCTTTAAAAATGAGCTAATCGATTGATAGTCCTTTCCTATTGAAATATTTGAAGATAATGATCATTTACCTTAATCGAGAGTATTCTTAAAGGATTCCATCCCTTAGGATGTAATTAACTATGGGGGCTTTCCCCTGTAGGGAACTTAACAAGCCCAGTTTAAAATAAACCTTGCTTTACTTTTTCATGTAAAGAAGGGAAAGAATCTCTAGTACATATACAGACCAAGCATCCTTAGGAGTCCTTATTTAGGTGATTAGGTCCATTAAAGGGAATTGACTTCTATCTCCCAAGGTAGTACACTATTCCTTGATGATGTACCTGATCACCTTAATAAGCACATCTATGGATCTGTGTGGCATCCCAACCAACAGGCATAATATTTATGTTCTCATTTATCCTCTTCAAAAAAAAAGAGGATAGATGAAGGCAAGAATATTTTTCACAACAAGCCCCTTCTCAGTGGGTCCATCACACATCGACATGGTCCATAAATTAAATTTATCAAATTTTTTTGAGCTTACATCCCCAGTCAATATGCCCTCAAATCAAAATCAAACTAAACCAAATAAACCGTATCAAATCACATATAATTAAGATAAAATTAATCCTGACTACTTTTGAGTTGACATAAGTCCCCAGCAGCATTCACTTAGTAGTCTCCCTAGGTCAGGTTTGATTTGTTGTGCATCTAATAAGTCACCCCAGTGGTTGTTCCTCATTTTGTAAGATGTATGCCTTCTTCCTAGCACACAACCATTTCACACAAAAGTTAACCCTTCTAGCTATTTCTACCCACAGTAGACTATCCCTTTGGATTTGTAAACTTGAGGTAGGTCAATCTGATATAGCCCCTTCTTAGGGTCCATCACACAACCATACATTAACTCCATTAAATTAAACAATTTTTTCCAATGGAGTTAAATCACACCCTTCTCCCTAGTGAGCCCCAAATATATAAAAGTCAAACAAACAAATTTAAAACTAACCTCCCTAGTGGAGCCAAATTAAACTAACTTCCAGAGTCTAAGAAATCCAACCAAACTCTTATCCCCATGATACATTCCCCAAATAAATCTATGAAATCAAACTCAAATCCCAAACCTAGCAGATTACCCGAACCTGCTTCCCAAGTGGAAGGTTCATATACCCATCCGACTCCCATATCTCTAGATGTGCTCCATATCACTAAAACAAAATAAAAGTCATTCAATCTTAATCGGTGTATTATATTCTTATCCCTAGTGGATTTTCTTTCCACAAATCATATAATCAAATCAAATTGAAACCTTATCCCCAATAGATTTTCATCTTCTATGCCTCAACATAGACCCCTCACATGTCATGTCCAATGCATGTGTGATCCCCTAGAAGATCTCCCTCCATGTCCTTGACATGGAAATCTCAACAAAGTTTATTTCTTCTCTTATGCACACCTTTAATACTTCAATCAAAAGCCTAACAATGTATTCATTCATTACATCATCTTAATATAATATAATCAACATTTTATGATTTGTGATGGTGCAAGCTCAAACTAAACAAAATATCAAACATATATTATAGTATGAATTAACACACTATATTTTATTATTATATATGATGTTATATTATAATTTGTATAATATAATATATTGTAACATTACATCTCATTAGAATCACTTAAAGGAACAAATAATAAAAATTTTCTCAAAATATGAATAATGTTCATTTTGGATGTAAAATTGTTATTTTTCTAATAGAATAGAAATGGTATAGTATAATTTTGGTGTTGCTTTTTGTGTGAATTTGGCCAAATTCTTCCATCTCAACCTTCAAATTAACATTTTGTGAATTTTGACCCAATGTGTTATAACAAAAAATAAAACATACTAAAATGTACAATAACATTTAGTAATACACCACCACATTCATTACATATGTGAAGTTATATTATAATGTACATTATATTTTAATATGCTTTCATATATATATTATCTTACATTACACCTTAAAATGAATCACTTTAAGAAAAAATTTATAAAATTTGGTTGAAAATGAACATTTCTTTTGGATGCAAAATTCCATTCTTTTGATTAAATGACACACCATAGCACACCCCAATGATGTTCCCTAAAGCTTACCTTAAATTTGGCCAAATCCCATCATCTCCGCCTATAAATCAGTGTTTTTATGAATTATACTAGTACAAATTCTACTACATCTAGTATAACAGACTAAAATATGCTAAACAACAAGTAATAATACAAAATAGTCTACGATAATGCATGATGCTGCACTATGTTATGGCATCCTATATTATAATACACTATAACATAATATATTATATTATATTGCATATCACATCATAAGGGATTGGTTAAGATAAAAAATCATAAAATTTTCTAAATAATAAAAAACTATATATTTTAGTCATATCACTTACATATTTTAAATTAAAATAATATATTATGATGCCTTGCTCTACCTTTCTGAATTTGGCCAAATTCCACCATTTTAAAGTATAAATCAACATTTTTATAAATGCTAATAGTTCGAGCATGATTCTAAAATACTAAAAGTATTTAAAATACATAACAATATATTATGATATATGATGATATACTATGCAACAACTTATAATATTTATTTTAAACATAAAATCTTACTTTTTGGATTACACGTGGTGTAGCACACCTTTGGTACTACAACCTAATTCCCACTTCAAATTTAACAAATTTCATCATCTGATTGATTAAATTAATATTTTTATGAATTATAGTAATATAGACTATAGGGTACAATACCATAATATACTAACACATATCAAAACATCTTATAACATCCAAAAACACATCACTACATGCTCAAATATATGATGCTACATTATACTATAATATATGGTATTATAATATGATTTTAGGGTTTAGGGTCTTCAAATCTCTAATAATCAATGAAAAGTCTCTTGAAGACATTTTCTTTAGCTACCTTAACTACGGATTAGGTCATTCTTTAGATCTACTCAAATGATATTTTATTCAAGGTTTATGGTTTAGGATTTGGTTATGGTCTAGTTAGTTTAGGATTTAGGTTGGTTTAGGGTTTTATGGTTTAGGATTTGGGGTTGGGGTATAGAGTTTAGGGTTTAAAGTAGGTTTAGAGTTTAGGATTTATGGTTTAGGGTTTAATAGTTTGTGGTTTGGGTTTAGGTTTTAGGATTTGGGTTTTGTGGAGGTTTAGGGTTTAGGGTTTAGGTTTAGGGTTTAGGTTTAAGTAAGGTTTAGGTTTGGGTTTAGTCTTGGTTTTAGGTTTAGTTTAGGTTTTATGGTTTAAGGTTTAAGGTTTTTAATATAAAACAAATTCAAATTGAATATTTCTTTTATTTCATTAACCAAATAGCACCCCAAGTTATCTAAGACACAAGTAGATAAAAATGAGCACCAATAGAGTAAATCAAAAACCCTAGATAAGTAGAATTGTCTCTACTATAGAGATACAGATCCATAAATAGTAGATCAAATCAGCCGTTCTTCAATTTCTCCAGTTCCCTTCATAACCATCGCTGCCTCTCTAATAGTGGAATCTGCCATTGTATCTCTGATCTCTTCCTTCTACACCACCATGGCTAAAAACTCTATTTCTCATCCCGCCTCCATAACCACCACTACTCTGACCACCACCTCTTTATCAAACAACACCTTCAGATTCCCCACCACCATAATGATAACCTCCCGCTTGCTACACTTTAGATCTAGATTGAGCCTAGTTGATGATGATGTTCTTGTCAAGGTTCTATCCATTTTGGGTAGTTAGGGGTTTATGGTTAGCTAGTTAGTTGGGGTTTAGGTTTTAGTTTAGTGGGTTTGGGGTTTAGGGTTTAGGTTTTTAGGTTTAGTTTTAGGGTTTAGGGTTTAGGTTTAGGGTTTAGGCTTAGAGTTTTTTAGGGTTTGTGGGGTTGTAGGCTGAGTTTAGGCTTAGGTTTAGATTTTAGCTTTGGGGATTTAGGTTTAGGGTTTTAAAAAATTAAGTAAACCAAAGTTTAGGTTTATTTATTTATTTAGTTTATTTATTTGAGTTTATTTTATTTTATTTTTAGGTTTATTTTATTTAGTTTATTTATTTTATTTTAGTTTTATTTATTTAGTTTATTTTAGGTTTAGGTTTATTTTAGTTGAGTTTATTTTATTTTATTTTAGGTTTATTTATTTTATAGTTTAGGTTTATTTTATTTTATTTATTTATTTAGGTTTTTTTATTTATTATGTTTTATTTAGGTTTATTTTAGTTTAATTTATTTTATTTAGTTTAGAGTTTAGGTTTAGTTAATTATTTAGTTTAGATTTAGTTTATTTATTTTTGTTTTATTTTAGTTAGGTTAAGTTTATTTTATTTATTTTAGGTTTAGTTTTAGTTTAGATTTATTATTTTTTTTTATTTATTTTAGGTTTATTTTAGGTTTAGTTTTAGGTGTTTTATTTAGTTTTATTTTATTTTATTTTTACATTTATTTTTATTTAAGGTTTTATTTTATTTATTTTGTTTTAAGTTTAGTAGGTTTTATTAATTTTATTTTAGTTTTAATTTTTATTTTAGGTCAGGTTTAGGTTTAGGTTTAGGTTTAGAGGTTTTTATTTTATTTTATTTTTTTAATTTTATTTTAGGTTTGTTAGTTTAGTTTAGTTTAGCATTTAGTTTAGGGTTTAGGTTTAAGGGTTTTTAGGGGCAGGGTTGTGGTTTAGGGTTTAGGGTTTAGGATTAGTGGTTTAGGGTTAGGGTGGCTAGTGATTTTTAATAAGTAAACCAATATGTTTAGTTTAGTTTTTATTTATTTTAGGTTTATTTAGTTTAGTTTTGCTTTATATTATATTATTTTGAGGTTTAGGTTAAATTTATTTATTTTAGTTTAGTTTTATTTTCATTATTTTTTTTAGGTTTATTTTTTATTTTAAATTTAGTTTAGGTTTTATTTTATTTTTTTATGTTTAGGTTTTAGGTTATTTTAAGTTTATTTTAATGTTTATTTTTTTAATTTTTAGGTTTAGTTTATTTTTATTTAGTTTCATATTTAGTTAATATTTTAGGTTTATTTATTTTAGTTTAGGTTTATTTTATTTATATTTTTAGGTTTAGATTTTTATATTTTAGCATTATATTATTTATTTATTTTGGTTTTTTTTAAAGGTTTATTTTATTTTATTTTATTTTAGTTTATTTTTATTTTATGTTTAGATTTTATTTTATTTTATTTTACTTTATCTTAGTTTAGGTTTTATTTATTTTATAGCATATTTTTTATCTTTTTAGGTTTTTAGTTTAGATTTTATTTGATTTATTTTATTTTGGAGTTTTATTTTTTTTTTAGGTTTATTTAGTTTAGTTTAGGTTTGGTTTAGGGAGGGTGGGGAGGTAAGGTTTAGTTTAGGTGGGAGGTTTTATTAGTATCAGAGGTTTAGTGTAGGTGTGGATGGTAGGGTAGGTTATTTTAGGGTGGGTTTTAGGATCTTTTAGATGTGTTAGCATTATAGGTTTAGGGTTTAGGTTTAGTTTTTAAATTATAAACCACAAGTTATTCTTTTATTTAGTTTAATATTTTTATTTTATTTAGGTTTATTTTATTTTATTTAGTTTATATATTTTTATATTTATTTTAGTTTAGTTTTATTTTATTTTAGGTTTAGGTTTAGGTTTAGGTTTATTTTTAGTTGAGTTTTATTTTATTTAATTTAATTAGTTTTATTTTATTTAGTTTAAGTTCAGATTTTATTTTTTATTTTTAGGTTTATGTTAGGTATTTATTTTAGGTTTACTTAGGTTTTATTTTTTTAATATGTAGGTTTATTATTTTATTTTATTTATTTTATTTTTATTTTAGTTTAGTTTAGGTTTATTATATTTTATTTTAGGTTTTTTTTTATTTTAGTTTAGGTTTATTTATTTTTTATTTATTTTAGGTTTTATTTATGTATTTTAGGTTTTATTTAGTTTATTTTATTTTATTTTAGGTTTATTTTAATTTTATTTTACATTTAGTTTTTTATTGATTTAGGTTTTTTTTTTAGGTTTATCTAATTTTAGTTTAGTTTAGGTTTTATTTATTTTATTTTATTAGTTTTTATTTTTTATTTTATTTTATTTTTTGGTTTAGTTTAGGTTTAGGTTTAGGTTTAGGTTTTTATTTTATTTATTTTTTTATATTAATTAGGTTTTATTTTAATTTAGATTTATTATTTTATTTAAGTTTTAGTTTGGTTTTAGGGTAAGGTGTTTTAGGGTGGGGTTTAGTTTAGGGTTTTAGGGTTTAGGTTTAGTGTTTGGGATTAGGGTAAGGTTTTTAGTTTAGGTTTTGGTTTAGGGTTTTTTTAAATTAAGTAAATTAGGTTTTTTATTTTATTTTAATTTATTTTAGTTATTTTATTTTAATTTGATTTAGTTTATTTTATTTTATTTAGTTTATTTATTTAGTTTTAGTTTTGAGGTTTTTATTTAGTTTAAATTTTAGGTTTAGGTTTTTATTTATTTTTTTAGTTTAGTATTTTTATTTATTTTTTTAGGTTTTGGTTAAAATTTATTTTAGTGTTTAGGTTTTATTTATTTTCTTAGTTTAGGTTTAGGTTTTATTTTAAGATTATTAGGTTTTATTTAATAGGTTTATTTTGTTTTTAGTTTAGGTTTAGTTTATTTTTTAGTTTAAGTTTAGTTTAATTTAGTTTATTTTAGGTTTAGGTTTAATTTTAGGTTTGGTTTTTTTAGTTTAAGGTTTATATTTTATTTATTTTAACTTTTAGTTTTAGGTTTATTGTTTAGGTTTATTTTATTTTGTTTTAATTAATATTTATTTTATTTTTAAGTTTTATTTTTAATTTAGTTTAGGTTTTATTTATTTTATTTTAGTTTATTTTATTTATTTTATTTTATTTATTTAGGTTTAATTTATTTTTTTTATTTTATTTTATTTATTTTTATTTATTTTGGTTTAGATTTATTATTTAGTTTATTTAGGTTTAAGTTTATAGGTTTAGTTTTAGTTTAGGGTTTGGGTTTTAGTAGGTAGGTTTAGGGGTGGAGGTAGGGTTTAGATTTTAGGTGGAGGTATGGTTTAGGGTTTAGGGTTTAGGTTTAGGGTTTAGGGTATAATTGGCTTTAGGGTTTATGGTTTGGGTTTGGGTTTAGAGATCATTTTGGTTTAGGTTTTTTTGAGAAAATATGTTTTATTTATGTATTTATTTATTTAGGTTCTTTATTTTAGTTTATTTTTTAAGTTTAGTTTAGGTTTATTTTTTAGTGAGTTTTATTTTATTTTATGTTTTAGGTTTATATTTATTTTATTAGGTTTAGGTTTTTTTATTTTAAGTTTTATTTTAGGTTTTATTTTAGTTTAGGTTTAGGTTTATTTTAATTTATTTTATTTACTTTAGGGTTTAGGTTTAGTTTATTTTAGTTTAGGTTTAGGTTTTATTTATTTTAGTTTAGGTTTAGGTTTATTTTATTTATTTTATTTTTATTTTGGTTTAAGTTTTTTTAGTTGAGTGTGTAGGTTTAATTTGATTATGTCTTAGCTCACCTTAGAAAATTTTCAAAAGTTAAGCATTTACCTTTTGTCTTATCCAAAAAGATGAGCAAATCTCTTATCAAGGCCTTGCTTGATCTAGATATGCTTAGCTCAAGCGCTTAAAGAGGAGGTATGCCACTCGAAGGACATCTTAGAGTTATATTCAACATGAAGACTTACTCATGGGAGGACCGAGCACAACCGCTTGAGAATGTGGATGTTGCTGGGATATAGTCATGAGGTTTATGAGTGTATCAATCAACATTATGAGTATAATGTACTAGAGGATCACATCCCTAAACTCCAAAAAAGAAAGAATGATGTTGAGAGGATTCAATGAACAAAGAGGGAGGTATTTATTTTAGATATGGAGGGGACACCATCCCAAAATTTCTGATTAAAATACATTGAGGTATGATGTAATTATCTCAAAGATAGAGGTATCACCATTCATTGGACCCAATCACGTAATGGACTAAGGCATGATGGGTCTCATGATATGAATGTAGAGAGATTTTACGATTGGGCTTTATAATTTTGAATTTGGGGATTTATATGTTTGAGTTGAAATTTAATTAGATTACTAGGGCTTATACTCAACCAACACAAGGTTGTGGAAATTCTTAAGAGGTAAGGATTTATGCTTAGTCTCAAGAGAATATTTAGATCCTAAATCAGGGGAGCTTTAGCACGACCTAAATTGAAGTGACAGGTGGACATAAGGGTTTAACTCCACAAGAGAGAATAAATTATCTGACTTCTGAACTTATAATTGGCTTGAGTGGCCGCCGGCTAACTCCTCCTATGAATTTAAAACCATGTAGTTCGGTCTTATGAATTGGAAGATTGCTACGGTAGTTATTTAATTAGAAAGAGACTAAAGTCCTAAACACACTCCCTTAGAGACTAGAGCATAAGTTGTATGAGCATATGACTTAATCTATAGATGCAAAATCTTTTCAAATTTTATTTCATTTTAGACACATCATTTTGACAAAGGCTTTAGGATTTCTTTTTCCTAAATGCATGATGAAATAGGTTATGGATCAATTCAGCAAGAAGAAGGTGTTCTCCACAAGGGATGCCTCATAGGTCAAGCATTTTTTTATGCAAGGATGGAGCTCCTTCATGTTCAAGAGAAGAATATGCATGCATGATGTGAAACATACAACCATATAACTTTGCTAAATCTTTTAATTATCTTATTTATTCTTAGGATTTTGATGAGGTTATGAGTTGTTTAAAATTTAGTTATGAGTGATTAGTTGGGTAAAAAAGTTATTTTTTATCCTAAGGGCCTAATATCCAAGCCACACATTTAAAGCATCAATCATTTAAGAAACTATGAAAAGCATGCCATCCTAATGCACAATGTAAACATAACATCAAAAAAATTATATAAACTATCATAAAAGAATAAAAGGCCAATGCGTCTACCGCATACAACCAGAGAGAAAAAGATGAATAATTATAATTGTATTAAATGTTATGGGGGACTTCTTTCTTTATATCTCCATTTTTTATTTGGTTCCTTTTTGATTTTGAAGGTGCTTGCTTCAAAGGCATCACAGGGCACCCCAGGACAAAGCCTTTTGGCCACTGCTCATCCTAATCTCCCATAGCACCAATCTTAATTCCTATTGCAAAACTTACATTTATGTGGGAAAGAAATCTAACTACACATGCAAGATAAAGGTTTGCTAAATATACATAATCCCAAGCAATTGTATTTATAATTTAGACTTAGCTACACGCAACTAAGCCCACCTATCCTAACTTTGATTATGCTTAAAGATTTAAGCAACCTGCAAAAAGAGCATTTACATTTATTTTTAAGCATCCCTTAAGCATAATCCCCTACAGAAAACATCATTAGGCTAATATTGGCCTATCATCCAGTCTATGAAGCATACACCCTAACAACCAATCTAAAATAATACATCATAAAATAAAACATACATCACATCATACACCATCCTAACTTAGAGCTAGAAGTGGTGACTTAATTTGAATGTGTTTATTAAGTTTTGTGTGGTAAGTCTTGTTAGGCATTAGTGTTGTATTTTCTAGGTGTAAAAGGACTCAATTTAACATGAATTATTGATTTCACTTGAAGTAGTTTAATTGATTTGAGAATTTTAATTTGTGTTTTCTTTTATTTCATTTGATTACACTTAGAAACTAAGTGTTATGAAGAAAGGAAAAGAGGATTGCCCTCTTTCATCCCTACCTTAAGTCACTTTCTAAAGTATATTAATTTGATTTAGTTCTCTTTAGTGAATTGCTTATTAAATGATTTAATTAATCTGAAGTTTAGGTTCACTTTAAATAATACTATTCAAAATGAAAGGAATCTTAAGATTAATTTAATTGAATTACTACTAGATAACATATATTAAATCATTCCTTTCCATCACATGTAACATGCATCCGATTTAATCCTAAGTGTACATATATATTTAGCACTTTAAATGATAAATGTATGTGTATGTTTAGAATTCATATTTTATTTGACTAAATTTTTTAAACATATTAATTTAAAACTTTATCAAAATTCTTATATAAAAAGGACATAAGAAATTGCTTTCCTTGGACACACATGGATGTATACATAAATAAGGGAAAGAAAACCATGCAAAGATTGTATATTTTTTTGATTGAATCATTTATATATGTGAATTAAAGCTCTATCCAAATTATAATGTTGAAATACATAAGAATGAAATAAAATTGCGTGTTGTTAAACTAGGGAAGTGAGGTGATCAAATGACCTCCGGGGCTAGCTAAAGCCTCGTGTTCCTGGATGTCCGGACTATATACCATTACCATTCAATCTTATATAAATCAACATATGAATAGAGGAAAGAGAACTCAAGATTCATACACTTAAGCTATAAGCACATGCATTTCTTATATATTTATAACTAGCATCATATCACATATTATTATTCATTTATAATATTTTGAGTAATACATTTGAATTTAATAGTGATAAGAGTAACACATATATTAAATTAAATCAACACATGCAAGCTTACATAAAGGAAATCCATTTTATTTTACTTTATTTTGAAAAGATGGATGCATGAATTCAAATGACATACCAAATTTAACATGAATGGAAAGAGGTCAATCAAATATAAGCATGTGATTCATTCAACCAAACTAGTTCTTAAAGGCAATCAAATCAAATAAGATTATTTAAAGCAAACCAAAGCTTCTTTATTAATTAAGTTTTGTATTTGATTTGATTTAAAGAGCAGAAGAGAAATAATCACTTGTTGTTTTAAAACCCATTCCCACATTATTGGTTTTATTTAAGGAAATGTAATTAAGTTGATTTTATGGGTTAATTAAGTTTAACCTTTAATTAGATGAATTAATTACCATTACCTATGTCACATTAAAGTAATTAACTAAATAATTATGAGCCAACATGATATGCATGGAAAATAAACTTGCAATGATCCTTGGAAATAAAAGGGGCCAAATGCAATTGGCTCATGATTATTAATTAGATTAAACTTAATTAATTACTCTTATGGTTTTCCCACACATGTGGACTGACCATAATTTCATTAAACTCTATTAGGTTATTAAACACCTAAAGATCTACCTGATGATTTAATTAATTAAGGTCTCATGTGATTATTATTTCAATTTGATTAAGTGATTTAATTAATTAGTTAAATCATAATTAATTTCATTTTAAAAAAGCATGAAATGAACTTAGGGAAAGGGGTCCCAACCCTATTCCTTAGTTCCCATACTATTGAATAATGATTAATAAACTTAATTAACCAATTTGTCACTATTCATGAGATTAATTAATCATTAATTAACTTAAAAGAGTAGGTTTAATTATTCAATTTTCTTAATTAAGTGAGCAATAAATCCTGAAAATTATAGGAGGAAGAGGTCATCCCATTAAATTAGCCCACAAAATTTGGGATTAATTGCTCAAGTAATAGAGTAATTAAGAAAATTAATTTTATAATTGAACTTTAATTACTATTCAAAATTAGTTTAGATCATTTTTAATTAATTCTCCTCTAAAATAATTTTAAAATGAGTATTTTTTGCAATTTTTTTATTTCTCTATGATTTTTTATGATTTTAAGAAGTTTTAGCCATTAAAAATGATTAATTAAGCTAATTAAAGCCTAATCCTATTAATGCCACATGGCCTATTGACATGGCGAGCTTTCCACATGGTACCACGAGATTGGCTACTTAAAACTTATCCAACTCAACACCTACATGGTGGTGGCCGACGTGCTTTCTCATATGTCATCTGATCTCTATGATTAATCCCACGGCTTAATGAGAATAAATTAGATCGATCTAGTTGATCTAATCACGACCGTCCATTCTAATCATGTGGAATGGATGGTGCATGATCTCACAAGTGAGGAAGAATGGAGTCCGCCCACCATTACTCACTTGATCCGAAGCTTACTGAAGCTCGATCAACTCCAAAAGGATCCCACACCTTTACATCGAATGAGGGGATCCAACAATCAAGATCACATAAGATACAAGTTTTCTTCAAAAACCTCCAACCCTTTTTTACCTAAGGATCAATTTTGGAGGCATACCTTGCCAGAGCTCAAGATCGGTGGCTCAAATAATTGAGGAAGCTTCATAGTGGAGATGAAGCCGTTGAGAATTGATAAATTCCTCGTGTTCACTAAGGCCATGAACTAATGATTTGGAGCTCGCTTTGATCGAAGTCCCACCTCCTGCTCGAAGCTTGGGAGATGATTTATTCTTTAAGGAGGAGAAGGTGCATGCAAAGCTAATTTGAGTTTTATGGAGAAATTGGGAAGTTAGGTTAGAAATGGGAGTGTCCTATTTCAGGACCGACTGGAATGGCATTTTTTGATCAAGGAATGAGCTTGGGAGCTTAGGGAATGGCTCTAGAGGCTCATCTTGGGTAGTTAGGGCTCTGAGGAATGATTTTTGCATGTGTTTGACTGGAAACAAGGGGGTGTATACCCCTTTTCATCTTGATCAGATGGTGGGATCGAGTTTGGATTCTAGTGGTGTCCACCATGAGGGAGTCGGGGTGGAGGAGGTGAGTTGGCTCGGCTTGGTTGGTTGAAGGTGTGGGAGGCAAGGGAATCATGCTAATGGGGAGGGTGAAGTGATTTCACCTCCCATGGGTCATGACCCAACCACCTTAGGTTGGTAGTGTCCTACTACCTAGGTGGACCATTGGGAGAGTACCAAGTGGCCAAGAAATGGAAATGACCACTACATGGGCAATTTGTCTCATGTGATGCCTTGACCCAAGCATAGAATGATCATTTAGCATTGGGTTTGATTTTGGCAGATTTGAAATGAGCCAAAAGTGGGTTAGCCCAAATTTCAAGTCAATTGGAGTTGATTTGGTTAGGTTTGGCACAATTTGACATTTAGGTCAAATTAGGTTAGGTTTAATTGACCAATTGGTCAAAGGGTCAAACCAAGGGTTGGGTCAAGTTCATACGATCATTTCTGGGATGTTTTGGCTCAATTGGTGGTTTAGTTTGGCTTAGATTTGATTTTGGCTCATTTCAATTCATTTGGGTCAAATTAGTTAAGTTGACTAATTTGACAAAATTTGGCCAAATTGGTTTGGGTTAGGTGTTGGTTGACCAATTAAAGATGATTATAAGCTTTGGTTTCAATTAATTTGAATTTGGTTTTGACTAGGCCAAGTTGAACCTTTAGATCAATTTGTTGCATCAATTGGGTTCAATTGGCCAAATCATGGCTTTGGTCAAGTTCAACAATCAATTTAGAACCAACTTGATTAGTTGCAATTAATTTAGTTTATATTTTGATTTGACCCAATTTGGTCTTTTAAGTCAATTTGGGTCAACTTGAGTCAAGAGGGCCAATTGGTTTTAGTTTGACTTAATTGAAGGTCAAGTCATATTCAAATATTGATTTTGATTTGGTATGAATCATTGATTTTAAATGATTTGGATTAGGTTGCACTTTGGCTAGTTTAGGTTCATATGGGTTAAGGGGTTGACTCTAGAAAATTACCAAGTTGACTTAGTTTGACCAAATAATTGATCAACCTAGTGATCAACAATCATGATGGAGAGGTTTTGATCTTGGTTCAATCCAATTTGGGTAGGATTAGAACTTGGCTCAATAGGACAAATATACTTTGTTAAGTGGACCAATGGGTTTAATTGGCTTGACTTTTGAGTTTTATTTAGTGAGTTTATATATAGATTTGGGATTGATATATAAATTCAATTGCAATCGGCTTGGGTTTAAATAGGTTTTGGTTCATTTGAATATTTCAAGTCAAAAGGGTTAAGTTAGGTTTGACTTGGGTTGATTTGGTTTGGCTTGATGATTGTAGATTTTATTTATATTTGTGAATATGATTGAAGGTATGATTGATTCATGAGAAAATCAATTAAATTTGGGTTTTGGAATGAAGGAATTTGGCCAAGTCATAGAGTTGTGTCATATGGCTTTGGTTTGGATTTTGATTTGGATTGATTTAGTTTTTATGATTTAAATGTATATTTTCTCCATATTTGTGAAGATGAATGAAAATATGATTGAATTGTGAGAAAAAAAATTGAGTTTGACTTGATTTGGATTAAGATTTGGCTAAGTCCATGGGATAAGTCATATGGCTTTGGAAGGGTTTCAATTTTATTTGATTTAGTTTGATTTAGTTTGATCATTTGAATGTAGATTTGATTTATATTTAAGAAGATGATTGAAGATATAAATTGATTATGAGAAAATCATTAATTTTAGAATGATTTGGACTAAGATTTGGCTAATTCCAGGGGATAGGTCATATGGCTTAGGAAGGGTTTCATGTTTGGATATGATCATGGGATTCAATCATTTGGTTTTGGAATTTGGGTTTAGATTTGGATTTGAATTAGATGTTTGAATTGAACTTGAGGTTTGGTTTATAAAACATGGATTGATTTGGGTTGTAGGTGGTGGATTATCCTAATCCCTAAGGCATAACCTAATCCCATGGTTAACCCTTCAAGTCTTTAAGCTAGTTGAGTGTTTACATAATTGTAGAAGTTTTATGACTAATGAATGTCTTAGTGTCTAGAAGACCTAAGTCTAAGATGGGATGATTGAATTCACAATTCAAAAGTGAGGCTAATGGGCCTTAGGCGTGAGTGTTGCTCGTGAGGTTCTTTAGGAGCATCATCCTCAAGTCAAGAAGTTGATGTAGAACTTGAGGATGATTCATATAAATATTTAATAGAATTACCTTTTTATTGGTACTTACTATGTGTTCATAATTTAGTAAATAAAGGGTTAATCCACACACTTGGTCAAAGCCTAGGTCGTAAAAAAATATGGAAAACAAATGTAAAAGCTCAATCAAGATGGATATTCGGTATAAGGTTCAATCGATGACAATCACTGCCTAGTCATCACCAATCATTTGGAATCTAATAAGTTCTTTTCAAATCACATTATCTCATATGAGGAGCTATGCTTAGAAACTTCAGATGATCTAGATGATTTTGAAGTCAAAGATGCACCGCTAGAGTTCGAAGAAGAGATCAAGTCAACCATTGATGAGCTGAAGGAAATCAACTTAAGAACTGAAGTAGATCCATGCCTGGCATACATTAGTTCTTTATTGAATGAAATTGAAACCAATGACTTAGTTAGGCTATTGACCGAAGTTTAAGAACCTGGTATGGAATTATGAAGAGATGCTTGGATTGGCTCATGTAGCACCCATAAAATAGTAATAGAGCCTACCGCCAACCCTATCAAACAAGCTCCTAGATGCATGCGATTAGACATAAAATAATAGGTCATTTATGAAGTCAAGAAACTTATCGATGATGGCTTCATCCGAGAAGAAAAATACCCTACCTGGTTAACTTGCATCATCGTAGTTAAGAAAAAGAATGGCCAAATTCACATATGCGTCAACTTTAGGGATTTAAATAAGGCAGTCCAAAAGATGAATTTACATTACCATTCTTGAGGATGGTGGACATTTCATCTCATGCCTTTGTCTTTCATGGATGGCTCATTTGGATATGACAAAATAAAGATGGCCCCTGAAGATGAAAGAAACACTGCTATTAGAACCTCGATTAGAATCTACTGCTATAAGGTCATGGCTTTCAGCCTTCAAAATGCTAGTTCTACATACCAGCGGGCTATGAATCGAATCAACAATGAACTCATTCATCATCAAGTCGAGTGCAATGTCGATGTTCTCGTGGTCAAAAGTAGAGAAAGAATACCATCTCTTTGACTTGAGTGGTTTTAAATAGTTAAGATAATTTAACCTCAAAATGAACTCAAGTGTGCATTTAGATTTCAAGGAAATTCCTTGGTTTTGTTGTCCGACACTAGGGAATCAAAATTTCTCTATAGAAGATTAAGAAGATATTAAAAATACTATCCCCTAAAAGTTTAACTCAACTTAGATCATTCCAAGGGCGGTTGGTATATCTAAGATGCTTTATATCCAACTTCTTAAGAAAAATGTCAACCATTCTTAGCACTTTCCAAAAAGGATGCCAAGTTCAAGTGGGATGACAAGTCTGAGCATGCCTTCAAAGATGTCAAGCATTACCTGATGATGTTGCTTGTTATAGCCACCCTTATCCCGAGCAAGCCACTCATACTTTACATTGCTGCATTAGATGACTCACTTGGTGCATTGTTGGCTCAAGCTAATGACAAAGGGAAGGAAAGCACACTCTAGTACCTCAGCCATCATCTAATCCCTATTGAGGCTAATTATCCACCCATTGAGAAGCATTTCCTAGCTTTAATCTTTATATCCTAAAAGTTATAACACTACATTATTCTTTGTAATGTGAACTTAATCTCTAGGATCAATCCACTACAGTATCTCATGACAATACAAGTTCACGCAAGCACGACAAATTCCATGATCCTCTCGCAGTTTGACATTACCTTCGTACCCCTCTATGTAGTGAATGGATAAGCGCTAGCAGATTTCTTAGCAACACACTCACTTCCGTTGACTCTTTGCTTAGTGATGATTTCCCCAATGAACAAATGATGAACTTAGGGGATACTCACATTCACTGTGGGGAGATTTACTTTGATGGTATGACTTCTTCTCAAAGAGGAGAAGAACCATAATCTACTATTTTAGGAAAGGCATGAGTAAGAATAGTTCTCTTAACTCTGGACTGCGATGTGATGAGATTCTCATATCATCCCCAATCTCCAACAATGAAGCTAAATCGCTCTATGCCACTGGAGTTCATTATTACACTAAGAATTAAGAACATCAATATCTTTGTAGGATTATTAGCTAGTTATCAACCAAATCACTAGATCCTATAAGGTTATAAAGCCCAAGCTCCATCACTACCACAAGTGCACCATGGAGTTCTTGGCCCAAATCATAGAGGTTACGATTAATAAGATTCCTTGAAGAGAGAATGTTGTAGCATATGCTTTAGCCAAAATACATAAATCTTTTCCTTTATTGATATTGAACTCATCAAATAGTACTCTCTTGAAAATGAGGTTGCCATTACCAAGATAGACAAGGAGTTAGATTGGAGGCAACCAATCACGGATAACCTAAATAAAGGCAAACTACCTCAAGAGAAGTCCCAAGCCCATTAGATGAAGCAAATATCACTTTCCTATGCTCTTATGGATGGTGTCTTGTACCAGAGTTCGTTTGATCATATGTGGTTACGTTGTTTAGATAAGCATGAAGCCCGTAAGATCATGACTAAGGTACACTTAGGATTATGTGGAGCCAACCAATTCGATCAGAAGATGAAAGCCAAGAACAGAGATTAGATACATGTCATCGATGATCAAAGATTACATAGATATGACTAGGTGTGACCATTATCAAATAAAAATGGTCACACCAACCACCCAACATTCTACATTTTACATTGGCCTCATGGCCAAAGTGTTGGGGTACACATAATCTTGATCCTCCTTCCAAGGGTCATTGGTTCATCTTAGCTGCTAGTGACTACTTTTTCTAAATGGGCGTAGGTGATTCTACTCAGAGAGGTCATAGCTTTGCATGCGCTCTAGTTTATTAAGAATTATATCTTATATAGGGTTGGAGTACCTTAATGAATTATATCTGATAATGGTACTATATTTAAAAGCATTGAGATCAAGAACTTTGCCCAGAGACACATAATAGATTTGAGATATTCTACCATCAACTACGTGAGGGAAAATAACTTAACAGAAGCCTTCAACAAAAATCTCATCTAATTACTGAAGAAGACAGTCGACAACAACAAGCAACAATGGCAAGAGCAATTAGTTGAAGGCTTGTGGACCTACCACACCACATATAGAACTCCAATTCTACTCCTTTCTCCTTAGTGTATTCAAGCTATTCTACCATTAGAAGTCTAACTCCTAACAGGGATAGTAACAAGATCATAATAAAGTAGAATACCAAGTTGTGGTTAGAAGAGCTCAAAGGTTTGAGGAGAGATGTGTGGGCATGCCAAACCGAATTAAATGATTCAAGCTCACAACAAGTTGGTCCATCCTAGCTTTTCATGTAAGAGCTTATTTTAGTTCTACTAAGATAGATTGTTGCTCGTCACATGATGGGAGGCAAGTTTGAACCCACTAAGGCCCTTTTGTCATAGAGAAGGACTACCAAAATCTTATCGTTATTAATCATAAGGAGAACCCAATGCTTCCAATCAATGGGCTCTTCTTAAATAAATAATATAAATCATGTTTAAAAATAATTATCATAAATGAAATTTCCATTTTGAATTCAATCTCTTCCATGTTAAAAAATATTCTTGTTTATAATGATGATGTGTTGTAGGTGTAAGGAACTAAAAGATCCTTCATAAGACAACACAAACACAAACTATACACAAACATATAAAACAAACGCATATATTTTTCCTTGAACATAAAATCTTACTTTCTAGACTACAAGTGCATAACACAACTTTGGTACTACAACCCAATTCCCACTTCAAATTTAATAAATTTCATCATCTGGTTTATTAAGTCAACATTTTTATGATTTATATTAATATAGACTATAGGGCACAATACCATAATATGCTAAAAAATTTCAATATATCTTATAACATCCAAAAACACATCACTACATGCTTAAATATATGATGCTACATTATACTATAATATATGGTATTATAATAAGATTTAGGGTTAGGGTTTAAGGTATTCAAATCTCTAATAGTCAAGGGAAAGTCTCTTGAAGACATTTTCTTTAGCTACCATAACTATGTTAGGATTAGGTCATTCTTTAGATCTACTCTAAATGACATCTTTCTCCAAAATTTAGGGCTTAGGGTTAGTTTAAAGTTTAGGGTTTAGGGTTTGTTTAGGGGTTAGGGTTTGGGGTTTAGGCTATAGGGTTTAAGGTTTTAGGTTTTAAGGTTTAGGGTTGTAAGCTTTATGGTTTAGGATTTAAGGTTTAGGATTTAGGGTTTTAGGTTTTAAGGTTTAGGGTTTCAGGTTTAGGTTTTAGGGTTCAATGTTTAGGGTTTAGGGTTTTTAGGGTTTAGGGTTTATTATTTATGATTTATAGTTTAGGTTTTAAGTTTAGGGTTTATGTTTTAGTTTAGGGTTTAGGGTTTTTTTTAACAGAGAACAAATTCAGATTCAACATTTCTTATTTTTGATTTCATCAACCAAGTAGCACCCCAAGTTCCCTAAGACACAGGCGATAACATAAATAAAAAATGAGTACTCATAGAGCAAATCAAAAACCCTAGATAAGTAGAACCGTCTCTTCTATAAAGACCCAGTTCCATAAGTAACAGATTGGATTGTCTATTTTTTAATTTCTCTAGCTCCCATCAAAACCACCCATGTTTCTCAAGTAGCGGGATCTGCCATCATATCCCCGATCTCTCCCTCCGCCACCACCATAGCTGTAACCTCCGTCGCTCCTCCCACCTCCATAACTATCACTGCTCTAACCATGACCTTCATATCCACCAACACCTCCAGATCCCCCACCACCACTATGATAACTGTCGTCTCTGCCTTCGCCTCCATTGCTAGATTTAGACTAAGCTTAGTTGACGGTGATATTTCTGTCATCAAGGTTCTGACCATTCTTAGGGTTTAGGGTTTAGGGTAGTTTAGGGTTTAGGGTTTGGGGTTTAGGGTTGTAGGTTTTAGGGTTTAGGGTTTAGCATTTAAGGTTTAGGATTTTAAGGTATAGGGATTAGGGTTTAGGGTTTAGGGTTTAGTGTTTAGGGTTTAGGGTTAGGGTTTAGGGGTTTATGGTTTAGTGTTTAAGCTTTGTGTGGGTTTTAGGTTTGGGGGGTTAGTTTTAGAGTTTGTTTAGGTTTAAGTTTTAGTTTTTAGGGTTTTAGGTTTAGAGTTAGTTTACAGTTTAAGGTTTATGGTTTTAGGATTTTAAGGTTTAGTTTGTGGTTTTGGTTAAGGTTAGGGTTTAGGGTTTATGTTTTAGAGTTTAAGGTTTAGGGTTTAGGGTGTAAGATTTTGGGTTAGCTTAGGGTTTAGGGTTTATGGTTTTTAGGGTTTAGGGTTTAGGGTTGTAGGCTTAAGGTTTAGGGTTTAGGGTTAGTTTAAGAGTTTAGGGTTTAGGGTATAGGGTTTAGGATTTAGGGTTTAGGGTTTATTGTTTAAGGTTTAACGTATTTTTTCTAATTAAGTAAATTGGTAGATTTGCTTTATTTAGTTTATTTTATTTATTTATTTTAGTTTAAGGTTTAGATTTATTTAAAATTAATAAAGGTTTAGCTTTATTTAGTTTATTTTTATTTATTTTAGTTTATTTTATTTTTATTTTATTTAGGTTTGTGTTTTTGTTTTATTTAGTTTTTATTTATTTTAGGTTTTATTTTAGTTTATTCTTTAGGTTTAAGTTTATGTTTATTTTGTTTTTAGTTTAGTTTTATTTTATTTTATTTTTTATGTTTAGGTTTTACTTTTTGTTTTTATGTTTTTATTTAATTTTTATTTTAGGTTTATTTTATTTTTCATTTACGTTTAGTTTTTATTTTATTTAGGTTTCTTATTTTTAGGTTTATTTTATTTATTAGTTTAGATTAGGTTTTTCTTTATTTTATTTTATTATATTTTTAAGTTTAGGTTTAAGTTTAGGTTTAGGTTTTAGTTTTGGTTTTTATTTTCTTTTCTTTATTTTATTTTATTTAGGTTTAAGTTTTTTTATTTATTTTATTTTAGGTTATTTATTTAGTTTAGGTTTATATATTAGGGTTTAGAGTTTATGGTTTAGGTTTAGGGTTTAGTTATGGTTTAGATTTAGGGTTTGGGTTTAGGCTTTAGTGTTGTATGTTTTAGGGTAGGTTTAGGGTTTAGGGTTTTAGGGTTGTAGGCTTTGAGTTTAGAGTTTAGGGTTTAGGGTTAGTTTTAGGGTTTAGGTTTAGTTTAGGGTTTAGTGTTTAGGTGAGCCTGAAAGATTGGGATTTATAAAACTAAAAAATACCCCTAAGTAAAAATCTATTAGATAGAAATAGAGAGCTAGGAAGATTGGGATTAGAACAAATTATTACATGGTTGAAACGAAATTGTTGTTAAAAAATACATGTCTTTATCTTACTAAGATGAAATGTTTAGAGTTTAACTCGTTAAACCAAAAAACCAAAATTATAAATGAGTACATGAACAAATTTGAAGTATTGTTGTTATCTTCTAAAATTATGGAAAGATTAAACTAATGTTGTTTAGGTTTAGATCGACTTGAGCCCTAAACTTAAAAGAGATACTACATAAAATTAATTTGCATGTGACTTTTGAAGAAACTTTAGATTTCAAATAACATCAAAAAATTCTTGCACCTAATAGAATGTCATCAAATGTAAGAATTATTCTTTCCACCATTAAATCATATTCAAATGAATACATCTAAATGAAGTAACACTACTACCAACAAAAAGAAATTAAAAAATGATAGATACTATGTTGGGATCTAAAATCTCTCTTAAATTAAATTTTAGATGCTAGGAAAAAAATCTATGAGTGCCCTAAATCTCTCACAACACTATGCTCGCAATTTCTAAGCATTGACTTCAGAGTTTTACTTGAGCTTTCTTGCTTTGTGTTAAAGAAAATTATTTGCTACATTATGTTGCAGCATTGAGTCTCAAAGTTGGAGAGCTATAGTTTTGGAAATCTCTGTGCAGAGATATTGAGTTTGGATTATTCCTGTTACACACTACTTATCAAGAGATTTTGTCGATACAATCACAATTATAAAATCTCATTCAATAAATACTTTGCATCAAGTCTCCCTAATTACAAGATCTCGAGCATTGCCTTAAAGCATTGAAATCCTACTAAAGAGAGAGCACAAATTTAGCTCCTTGACATATTTGCTAAATTGAAAGATATAATTTAGGTTTATTTTATTTTTTATTTTAGATTTTGGTTTTTTTTTAGTTTAGGCTTTTGGTTTTATTTTTATTTATTTTTTGGTTTTATTTTAATTTTTGTTTTTTAGGTTTAAGTTTTTATTTTATTTAAATTTTATTTTAGGTTTAATTTTTATTTCATTTAGGTTTTTTATTTTTTATTTTAGTTTACATTTTTATTTATTTTATTTTAGTTGAGTTTTATTTTTTATTTTATTTTCTATTTAGGTTTAGGTTTATGTTTAGGTTTAGGTTTTAGTTTACGATTTAATTTAATTTAATTTTATTATTTTATTTTGTTTTAGGGCTTTTTAATTATTTTATTTTTAGGTTTTATCTAGTTTAGGTTTATGTTTTTAGGTTTTTAGGGTTTAGGGTTTAGGGTTTTGGGTTTATGGTTTGGGATTAAGGTTTAGGGTGTAAGGTTTAGGGTTTAAGTTTTAGTTTAGGGTTTAGGGTTTAAGGTTTTATTTTTAACAGAGAACAAATTTAGATTCAATATTTCTTCTTTTTAAATTCATGAACCAAGTAGCCCCCAAGTATTATAAGACACAAGCATCGACATAGATCAAAAATGAGCACCCATAGATCAAAACCCTAGATAAGTAGAACCATCTCTATAAAGTACATAGTTCCATGAAGTAGATCGGATCGATCGTTCTTCAGTTTCTCCAATTCCCTTCAGAACCAACCCCTCCTCTCGAGTAGCAGGATCTGCCATTATATCCCCAATCTCTCTCTCCTCCACCACCACGGTTGTTACCTCCTCTCCTCCACTCCATAACCTTTGCTCTAATCACCACCTCCATATCCACCATCCCCACCCCATTTGCGATGTGTCACCTCCACCTTCACCTCCATCGCCATATCTAGACTGAGTTTAGTTGACGCTGATGCTTTTGTCATCAAGGTTCTTCCCATTCTTAAGGTTTAGGGTAAGTTTAGGGTTTAAGATTTTTTTTAATAGAGGACAAATTCAGATTCAACATTTCTTCTATTTGACTTCATCAACCAAGTAGCACCCCAAGTTTTCTAAGTTAAGCACATTGACAAATATAAATCCATAGAGCAAATCAAAACCTAGATAAGTAAAAGCTCAATTTGTAAGACATAGTTCCATGAGCAATAGATTGAATCAATCATTCTTCAATTTTCCCATCTCCCATCAGAACCAACCCCGCCTCTCAACTAGCGGGATCCTCCATCATATCCCCGATCTCTCCCTCCGCCACCACCACTACTGTAACCTCTGCCACTCCTCCTCCCTCTATAACCACCACTACTCTAACCAACACCTCCATATCCACCAACGCCTCTAGATCCCCCACCACTATTGCGATAATCATTTCCTCTTCCTTCGCCTCCACCATTAGATCTAGACTGAGCCTAATTGACAGTGATGTTCCTATTTTCAAGGTTCTACCCATTCTTAGGGTTTAGGGTTAGTTTAAGGTTTAGGGTTTAGGGTTTAAAGTTTATTTTTAATAGAAGAAAAATTTAGATTCAACATTTCTTCTTTTTAATTTTATCAACCAAGTAGCACCCTAAGTTTTCTAAGATAAAAGTGATGATATAGATTAGAAATGAGCAGCCATAGAGAAAATAAAAAACCCTAGATAAATAGAACCATCTCTTTTGTAAAGACATAGTTCCATAAGAAGTAGATCGGATCGGATGTTCTTCAGTTTCTCTAGGTCCCATCAAAACCATCCCTACCTCTTGAGTAGTGGGATCCGCCATCATATCCCCGATCTCTCCCTTTTTCACCACCAGAACTGTAACCTCCATCGTCCTCCCGCCTCCAACCACCCTTTGCTCGACCACCACCTCCATATCAACCGGCACCAGATCCCCCCACAGTGTGATAATCCGCCTCTACCTTTGCCTCCTTCGTTAGATCTAGACTGAGCCTAGTTCATGGTGATGTTCTTGTCATTAAGGTTCTAACCATTCTTAGGGTTTAGGGTTAGTTCAGGGTTTAGGGTTTAGAGTTTAGGGTTGTAGGTTTTAGGATTTAGGATTTAGGGTTTAGGGTTTAGCATTTAGGGTTTACAATTTTATGGTTTAGGGTTTAGGGTTTAGGGTTTTAGGGTTTTAGGGTTTAGAGTTTAGGGTTTAGGGTTTAGGGTTTAGGGTTTTTTGTTTAGGGTTTTAGGGTTTACGGTTTAAGGTTTAGGGTTGTAGGTTTATGTTTTAGGGTTTAGGGTTTAGGGTTTAGGATTTAGTTTTTATAATTTTTTTCTTAAATTAAGTAAACTAGTAGGTTTAGGTTAATTTAGTTTATTTAGTTTATTTTTTACTTATTTGAATTTATTTTATTTTTTATTTTTATTTAGGTTTATTTTTTATTTTTATTTGTTTTAGTTTATTTTTTTAGGTTTATTTATTTTAGTTTATTTTTTTAGGTTTAGTTAATTTTAGTTGAGCTTTTTTTTTATTTTTTTTTTTTAGGTTTAGGTTTATTCTTTATTTTCGGGTTTTAGGCTTAGGTTTTATTTTATTTTTTTAGGTTTTTTTTAGGTTTTAGGGTTTATTTCTAAGTTTATTTTTTAGTTAGGTTTAGGCTTATTTTTTGTTTATTTTATTTAATTTAATTTTTGTTTAGTTTTTATTTTAAGTTTAGGTTTAGGTTATTTATTTATCTTTAGGTTTAGGTTTATTTTAGTTTGTTTATTTTATTTTTATTTTTATTTTTAGATTTTTTTTATTTTAGGGTTTTGTTTTTATTTTTTAATCATTTTTAGTTTTATTTTTTAGGTTTAGATTTTTATTTAGTTTTTATTTTATTTTATTTTAGGTTTATTTGATTTTTATTTTAGGTTTAGTTTTTATTTTATCTAGGTTTTTTATTTATTTAGTTTATTTTAGGTTTTTATTTATTTTATTTTAGTTTAGTTTTTATTTTTCTTTTATTTTTTTTTAGGTTTAGCTTTAGGTTTAAGTTTTAGTTTATGTTTTTACTTTATTTTATTTTTTATATTTTACTTTGGTTTATATTTTTTATATTTTTATTTTTAGGTTTTATTTAGTTTAGGTTTAGGTTTTAAGCTTTTTAGGGTTTAGGATTTAGGGTTTGGAGTTTAGGGTTTAAGGTTTAGGGTTTAAAGTTTAGGTTTTAGGTTTAGGGTTTAAGGTTTTATTTTTTTTAATAGAGAACAAATTCAGATTCAACATTTCTTCTTATCGATTTCATGAACCAAGTAGAACCCCAAGTATTCAAACACACAAGCGATGATATAGATATAAAAATGAGCACCCATAGAGTAAATCAAAAACCTTAGATAAGTAGAACTGTCTTTACTATAAAGACCGCAGTTTATAGATTAGATGGTAGGTTCTTTAGTTTCTCCAGTTCCCATCAAAACAACCTTGTCTCTTGAGTAGCAGGATCTGCCTTCATATCCCCGGTCTCTCCCTCCACCACCACGACGGCTGTAACCTCCGTCACTCCTCTCACCTCCACCACCATGTCTCAGACCACCACCTCCCATAGCCACCCTCCGGATCCCCATCACCACTTTGCGATAAGCGCCTCCTTCACTTCCTTGGAACTAAAGCGAGTCTAGTTGATGTTGTTGTTCCTAACATCATGATTCTGCCCATTCATAGGGTTTAGGATTAGTTTAGGGTTTAGGGTTTAGGGTTTAGGGTTTATGGTTAATTTAGCATTTAGGGTTTAGGGTTGTAAGCTTTTGGGTTTAGAGTTTAGGGTTTAGGGTTTATGGTTTAGGGTTTTTGGGTTTAAGGTTTAGGGTTTAGGGTTTTAGGGTTTTATGGTTTAGGGCATAGGGTTTAGGGTTTTAAGTTTTAGTGTTTAGGGTTATAGGTTTAGGGTTCTAGGTTTAGGGGTGTAGGTTTAGGTTTTAGGGTTTAGGGTTTAGGATTTAGAGTTTAAAGTTTTTTTTAAACTAAGTAAACAAGTAGGTTTAGGTTTATTTAGTTTATTTTTTATTTATTTAAGTATATTTTATTTATTTTTTTATGTAGTTTAATTTATTTATTTTAGGTTTATTTATTTTAGTTTAGGTTTTTTATTTTAGTTTATTTTTTAGGTTTAGGTTTAGTTTTGAGTTAAGTTTTATTTTTATTTTATTTTTTAAGTTTAGGTTTTATTTTTTATATTTAGGTTTAGGTTTAGATTTTATTTTATTTTTTTAAGGTTTAGGATTTAGGTTCTTATTTTAGGTTCATTTTAGGTTTTATTTTCTAGTTTAGGTTTAGGTTTATTTTTAGTTTATTTTACTTTATTTTGTTTAGGTTTGGGTTTAGGTTTAGTTTATTTTAGGTTTAGGTTTAGAATTAGTTTATTTTAGTTTAGGTTTAGGTTTATTTTAATTTGTTTATTTTATTTTTATTTTAAGATTAGATTTCTTTAGTTTAAGGTTTAAGTTTTTTTTTTGGTTTTATATTTAGGTTTATCTTTTAGATTTAGGTTTTTATTTAGATTTTATTTTATTTTATTTTAGGTTTATTTTATTTTTATTTAAGATTTAGTTTTTATTTTATTTCAGTTTTTTATTTTTTATTTTAGTTTAGGTTTTTAATTTAGTTTTTATTATATTTAGGTTTATGTTTTTAGGTTTATGTTTTTATTTAGTTTTTATTTTTATTTCATTTTATTTTAGTTTTTAGTTTTTTTTTTTTTTTTATTTTTAGGTTTAGGTTTAGATTTTAGTTTACATTAGTATTTATTTATTTATTTAGATTTAAATTTTTTTATTTATTTTATTTTAATTTATATTTATTTTAGGTTTAGGCTTTAATTTTAGGGTTTATTTATGGTTTAGTTTAGGGTTGAGGTTGAGGTTTAGGGTTAGGTTTTCTTTATGTTTTATATTTTATATTTTATTTTTTATAATTAAGTAAAATGGTAGGTTGAGGGTTATGGTTTAAAATTTATGATTTCTGGTTTTAGGGTTTATGATTTTAGGGTTTAGGGTTTTAGGGTTTATGTTTTTAGGGTTTAGGGTTAGAGTTAAGGTTTTGGGTTTTTGGTTTAGGGTTTAGAGTTTGGGTTTAGGGTTTGGGGTTTAGGATTTAGGGTTTAGGGTTTAGGGTTTGGTTTTAAGGTTTATGATTTTAGGGTTTAGGGATTAGGGTTTAGGGTTTAAGGTTTAGGGATTTTAGGGTTTAGGGTTTTTTCTTTTTTTAATAGGGAATAATTTCAGATTTAGCATTTCTTATTATAGATTTCATCAACCAAGTAACACACCAAGTTTTCTATGACACAGGTGATGACATGGATAAAAAATGAGCACATATAGAGCAAATTAACCCTAAATAAGTAGAACTGTCTCTATTATAAATGCACAGTTCCATAAGAAGTAGATCGTATCGACCATTCATCAATTTCTCTAGTTCCCATCAGAACCACCCCAACCTCTCGAGTAGCTGGATCCACTATCATATCTCCGATCTCTCCCATCACAATAACCATGGCTGTAACCTCCGTCGCTCCTCCCGCCTCAATATCCACCACTGCTCTGACCACCACCTCCATATCCGCCAGCACCTCCAAATCCCCTACCACCACTGTGATAATCTTCACTTTCTCCTTTGCCTTCGCCATCAGATCTAGACTGAGCCTGCTTGATGGTGATGTTCTTATCATCAAGGTTTTACCCACTCTTAGGGTTTAGGTTTAGGTTTAAGTTTATTAGGTTTTAGGGTTTAGGTTTATTTTTAAATTTTACTTTAGGTTTGGGTGTAGGGTTTTTAGATTGGGGGTTTAGGGTTTAGGGTTGTAGGTTTAGGGTTTAAGGTTTAGTGTTTAGGATATAGGGTTTAAGGTTTCTTTTTAAATTAAGTAAACCAATAGGCATAGGTTTATTTGGTATATTAGGTTTATTTTTTATGTTAGCTTACTTTATTTTTTTAATTTTGTTTTTTTTTATTTTTATTTATTTTAATTTTTTATTTTAGGTTTATTTTAGTTTAGGTTTTTTATTCTTAGGTTTATTTTAATTTTAGTTTAGTTTAGATTTTATTTATTTTATATTATTTTACTTTTATTATTTTTTTTTAGGTTTAGGTTATAGTTTAGGTTTTTATTTTATTTTATTTTATTATTTTATTTAGGTTTCAATATTTTTAATTATTTTATTTTTAGGTTTTATTTAATTTAGGTTTAGATTTTAAATGTTTTAGGGTTTAGGCTTTAGGGTATAGAGTTAAAGGTTTTAGGGTTTAGGGTTTAGGGTTTAGGGTTAGGGTTTAGGGTTTAGCATTTAGAGTTTAGTGTTTAGGCTTTAGGATTTAGAGTTTTTAGGGTTTACAGTTAGCTTAGGGTTTAGGTTATATTTAGGTTTTAAGGATTAGGGTTTAGGGTTTTTAGGGTTTATGGTTTTATGTTTAGGGTTAGTTTATAGTTTAGTGTTTTAGGTTTTAGGGTTTAGGGTTTAGGGTTTAGGGTTAGGGTTAGGGTTTAGGGTTTAGTGTTGAGGCTTTAGGGTTAGCTTTAGAGTTTTTACGGTTTAGGATTTAGGGTTTAGGATTTAGGGTTTAGGGTTTAAGGTTTAGTGTTTAGGATTTTATTTAGTTTAGTTTATTTATTTTAGGTTTATTTATTTTAGTTTAGGTTTTTTATTTTATTTAATTTTTAGGTTTAGGTTTAGGTTTAAGTTTAGGTTTATTTTTCATTTCATTTTATTTTAATTTTATTCTTTAAGTTTAGATTTTACTTTTTATTTTTAGGTTTAGGTCTAGGTTTTTATTTTATTTTCTTAGGTTTTGATTTTAGGTTTTTCTTTTAGGTTTATTTTTAAGTGTTAATTTTTAGTTTATGATTAGGTTTATTTTTAGTTTAGTTTATTTTATTTAGTTTAGGGTTTTAGTATATCTTCGGTTTAGGTTCAGGTTTTATTTATTTTAGTTTATTTTATTTTAGTTTAGGTTTAGGTTTAGGTTTTTTTTTTAGTTGGGGTATAGGTTTTATTTTTTATTTATTTTTAGGTTTTTTGTTGGTTTTTTTAGTTTTAGTTTTTAATTTATTTTTTATTTTATTTTATTTTAGGTTTATTTTATTTTATTTATGTTTAGTTTTTATTTTATTTAGGTTTTTTATTTTTAGGTTTATTTTATTTTTAGTTTATTTTAGGTTTTTAATTATTTTATTCAAGTTAAGTATATATTTTTTATTTTATTTTATTTTTAGGTGTAGGTTTAGGTTTTTCATTTATTTTATTCTTAGGTTTTATTTAGTTTAGGTTTAGGTTTTAGGTTTTTTAGTTTTTATGGTTTAGGGTTTAAGGTTTAGGGTTTAGGGTTGTAGGTTTTAGGGTTTAGGGTTTAGGGTTTAGGTTTAGGGTTTAGGGTTTAGCATTTTAGTGTTTAGGGTTTAGGGTTTAGGGTTAGTTTAGGATTTAGGGTTTAGGGTTAAGGTTTTTATTTAATTTTTTAATTTTTAATTTTTTTTAAAATTAAGTAAACTACTTGGTTTACATTTATTTAGTTTATTTTTAATTATTTTAATTTATTTTATTATTTATTTTTATTTAGGTTTGTTTTTATTTTTATTTAGTTTAGTTTATTTATTTTAGATTTTTTATTTAGTTTATGTTTTAGGTTTAGGTTTAGGTTTAAGCTTATTTTTTATATTTTATATTTAGGTTTAAGTTTTATTTTTATTTATAGATAGGTTTTATTTTATTTTCTTTAAGTTTTAGGTTTTAGGTTTTATTTAAAGTTTATTTTTAGGTTTTATTTTTTAGTTTAGTTCATTTTAGTTTATTTTATTTTATTTTGTTTTAGTTTTAGGTTTAGTTTATTTTAGGTTTAGGTTTAAGTTTATTTATTTTAGGTTTTTTTATAGTTTATGTTCCACGTTTATTTTTATTTATTTTAGGTTTAGTTTTTTTATTTTAGGATTTAGGTTTTATTTTTTTTATTTTTAGGTTTAATTTTCAAGTTTATCATTTAGGTTTAGGTTTTTATTTTATTTTTATTTTATTTTATTTAGGTTTGTTATTTTTTAATTAAGATTAGGTTTTTATTTATTTTATTTTAGTTTATTTTTGTTTTTTTTGGGTTTGGGTTTAGGTTGAGATTTTAGTCTATGTTTTATTTATTTTGGTTTAGTTTTATTTAATAGTTATTAGGTTTAGGTTTTAGCTTTTGTGGGTAGGGGTTTAGGGTTTATGGTTTAGTGGGTTGGGATTTATGGTTTGGGGGTTTAGGGTTTGGGTTTAGCATTTAGGGTTTAGTTTTGGGTTTAGAGTTTTATGGTTTAGGATTAGGGTTTGGAGGTTAGGATCAAGTTGGTTCAAGTTTTAGTTTAGTGTTTAGGCTTTTTGGTTTTTTTTTAATAGAGAACAAATTTAAGTTCAACATTTCTTCTTTTCGGTTTCATCAATCAAGTAACACACCAAATTTTCTAAGGCACGAGTAACGGTATAGATAAAAAATTAGCATGCATAGAGCAAATTGAAAACCTTAGATAACTAGAACCATCTCTACTGTAAAGACATAATTCCATAAGTAGATCGAATCAGTCGTTCTTCAGTTTCTCAAGTTCCCATCAGAACCACCCTAGCCTCTCCAGTAGCGGGATCCACAATCATATTCTCGATCTCTCTCTCAGCCATAACCACAACTATAACCTATGTCGCTCATCCCGCCTCCATAACCACCTCTGCTTTGACCACCACCTCCATATCCACCAGCATATCTAGATTCCCCACCACCACTGTGATAACCACCGCCTCTTCGCCTCCACGCTAGATCTACACTGAGCTTGGCTGACAGTGATGTTCTTGTCATCAAGGTTTTTCCCACTCTTAGGGTTTAGGTTTATTAGGTTTTAGGGTTTAGGTGTATTTTTTAATTTTTTTTAGATACTTTAGGTTTAGGTTTAAGGTTTGAAGTTTAGGTTTGGTTATGGTTTAGGGTTTAGGTTATTTTTGGGCATGCTTTTAGGGCTTAGTGGAGGAGGGTTTAGGGTGTAGGTAGTTTAGTGTAGGGCAGGTTTAGGGTTTAGTGGTTCAGTTAGGGTAGGTGTGTATATAGGGTAGGTTTAGGGTTTTGGTTTATCAGGGTGGGAGCATTAGGTAGGGTTTAGGGTGGTGGTTTTAGGGATAGTGTTTAGGATTTTAGGGTTTAGGGATGATTAAGGTTTGGTATTTTAAAAAGCAAACCCGACAGTTTAGATTTATTTAGTTTTAGTTGATTTTTTATTTTTTTTATTTTATTATTTATGTTTATATTTTATTTATATTTAGTTTAGTTTATTTATTTTACATTTATTAATTTTAGTTTTAAGTTTTTTATTTTAGTTTATTTTATTTGTTTAGGTTTAGGTTTAGGTTTATTTTTTAGTTGAGTTTTATTTTAATTTTAATTTTTAGGTTTAGGTTTTCTTTTTTATTTTTAGTTTTAGGTTTACATTTTTATTTAACTTTTTTAGGTTTAGGTTTTATTTTTTAGTTTATGTTTAGGTTTATTTTAAGTTTATTTTATATTATTTAGTTTAGGTTTATGTTTTGGTTTAGTTTATTTTAAGTTTAGGTTTTATTTATTTTAGTTTATTTTATTTTTATTTTAGGTTTAGGATTTTTTCAATTTGTATATATTTTATGTTTAAGTTCAATTTTTAGGTTTATTTATTTAGGTTATTATTTTATTTTCTTTATTTTGTTTATTTATTTTATATTAAATTTTTATTCTTAGATTTATTTTATTTTTTTAATTTGGTTTTCTTTAGTTAATTTTAATTTATTTTATATTATATTTTTATTTAATTATTTTACATGTTTAATGTTTAGGTTTAGGGTTTAGGGTTTTGGGTTTAGGATTTTAATGTTTAGGGTATAGGGTTAGGTTTAGGCTAGTTTAGGGGGGGATTAAGGTTTAGTGTTTGTGTTAACTGTTTAGGGTTTTATGGAGGGAGGTTTAGGCTTGGCTTTAGGGTTGGCTCAGTTTGGAGGGATTTAAGGTTTAGTTAGGGAGTTTTAGGGTGGGTTTAGATTAGGGTTTATGGTCAGGGAGGATTTAGTTGGGTTTAGGGTTTATATATTAAGCAAACCCAGGTTTTTATTTAGTTTATTTATTTATTTAGTTTATTTTATATTTTAATCCAAGTTTATTTTATTTTATTTAGTGTAGATTATTTATCTTTATTTTATAATTTTAGATTTAGGTTTAGGTTTATGTTTATTTTAGTTTAGCTTTATTTTATTTTATTTTTTAGTTTAGGATTTATTTTTATTTTAGGTTTAGGTTTAAGTTTTATTTTATTTTATGTTTAGGTTTATTATTATTTTAGGTTTATTTTAGGTTTCATTTTTTTAGTTTATTTTAATTTATTTTAGTTTAGGGTTTTGGTTTAGTTTATTTTAGTTTAGGTTTAGGTTTCATTTATTTTAGTTTAGTTTATTTTAGTTTAGGTGTAGGTTTATTTTATTTTATTTATTTTACTAGGTTTCTTTTAGTATTTTAGGTTTTAATTTAGTTTTATTTTATTTTATTTTAAGATTATTTTATTTTATTTTACATTTAGTTTTTTATTTTATTTAGGTTTTATTTTAGGTTTATTTTAGTTTTTAGTTTAGTTTAGGTTTTATTTATTTTATTTTTAATTTAAATTTTAATTTTAATTTATTTTATTTTATGTTTAGGTTTAGGTTTATGTTGGCTTTTAGGTTTTAGTTTAGGTTTTATCTATTTTACCATTTCATGATTTTAGTTGAGGTTTTCTTATTTATTGTATTTTTAGGTTTCATTTAGTTTAGGTTTTTAGGTTTAGGTTTAGGGTCTGGTTTGTTAGGGTTTAGGGTTTATGGTAGGTTTTAGTTTAGGGTTTAGGTTTAGGGTTTTAGTGTAGAGTATGGTATAGAGTTTAGGGTTTGGTTTAAGTTAGCGTTAGGATTGTATGGTTAGGGTTTTTTTAATATTTTAAATTTTAAATTTTTTAATTAATCCAATCTAGGTTTAGGTTTATTTAGTTTTATTTTATTTATTTTAGTTTATTTAATTTTTTATTTTATTTAGGTTTATTTTTATTTATTTAGTTTGTTTATTTATTTTAGGTTTATTTATTTAGTTTAGGTTTAGTTTAGGTTTATTATTTAGTTTAGTTTTTTTTAGGTTTAGTTTTAATTCTTTATTTTTTGGTTTAGGCTTAGGTTTTTATTTTATTTTTTTTGGTTTAGGTTTATTTTTAGGTTTCATTTTTTAGTTTAGGTTTAGGTTTATTTTTAGTTTATTTTATTTTATTTAAGGTTTAGGTTTAAGTTTAGGTTTGGTATATTTTAGGTTTAGGGTTTGGTTCTTTTTTTATTTAATTTTAGGTTTTATTTTTAGGTTTATTTTTTAGGTTTAGGTTTCTATTTAGTTTTTAATTTTATTTTATTTTTGATTTATTTTATTTTATTTTTGCTTTTGTTTTTATTTTTATTTAGGTTTTTTATTTTTCAGTTTAGTTTAGATTTTTATTTATTTTATTTCAGTTTAGTTTTTATTTTTTATTTTAGGCTTTTTTAGGTTTAAGTTTTGGTTTTAGTTAAGATATTTATTTTATTTTATTATTTTATTTTATTTTGGTTTAGGTTCTTTTATTTATTTTATTTTTAGGTTTTATTTAGTTTAGGTTTAGCCTTTTAGCTTTTTAGGGTTTAGGGTTTAGGGTTAGTTGAGGGTTTAGAGTTTAGGGTTTAAGGTTTAGGATTTAGGTTTTTGGGTTTATCATTTAGAGTTTTGGGGTTTTTAGGATTTAGTGTTTATGGTTTAGGGTTTAGGTTTTAGGTTCAGGGTTCAAGTTTTAGTTTAGGGTTTAGGATTTTTGTTTTTCTTTTTAACAAAGAACAAATTCATATTCAACATTTTTTTTTGAATTCATCAACCAAGTAACATACTAAGTTTTCTAAGACCCAAGCAAACATAGTTTTAAAATGAACACACTTAGATCAAATCAAAGACCCTAGATAACTAGAACCATCTTTACTATAAAGACACAATTCCATACATAGAAGATCGATCATTCCTCAATTTCTCTAGTTCCATCAGAACCACCCCGGCCTCTCGAGTAGCAGGATCCACCATCATATCCTCGATCCCTCCCTCTGCCACCACCACGGCTATAACCTCCGTCACTCCTCTATGACCACCACGCTCACCACCTCCATATCCACCAAGACCTCCGGTTCCCCACCACCACTCGCGCCTCTACCTTCACATCACTGATCTAGGCGAGCATGTTTGTGATGTTCCTACCGTCAAGGTTCTGCCCATTCTTAGGGTTTAGGTTTGATTTAGGTTTATTATATTTAAGGGTTTAGATTTATTTTTTAATTTATTTATTCACTTTAGGTTTAGGTCTAGGGTTTGGGGTTTAGGATTTAGTGTTTAGGGCTGCAGTTTAAGGTTATGGGTTTTTGGGTTTATGCTTTTAAGGTTTAAGGTTTAGGATTATGATTTAGGGTTTAGGGTTTAGGGTTTAGGGTTATAATTTTAGGGTTTAGGGTTAGTTTTTTGGTTTAGGGTTTAGAGTTTAGGATTTAAGGTATAGGGTTATTTAAAAAAAATAAATAAACTAATAAGTTTAGGTTTATTTAGTTTATTTTGTTGATTTTTTATTTTAGTTTATTTTAATTTTTATTTTCATTTATGTTTATTTTTTATTTCTATTATGTTTAGTTTATTTATTTTAGTTTATGTTATTTATTTATTTATTTATTTTTTGCTTAAGTTTAGGTTTTGTTTATGTTTATCTTTTAGTTGAGTTTTATTCTTGTTATATTTTAGGTTTAGGTTTTATTTTTATTTTAGGTTTAGGTTTATATTTTTTATTTTTTTTAGGTTTAGGTTTAGTTTATTTTTAGGATTTATTTTTTTATTTTATGTTTAGGTTTATTTTTAGTTTATTTTATTTTATTTAGTTTATGTTTATGTTTAGGTTTACTTTATTTTAGGTTTAGGTTTTATTTATTTTAGTTTATTTTTTAATTTTAATTTTATTTTAGTTTTAGGGTTTTTTTTGAGTTTATAGGTTTTAGTTTTTATTTATTCTTAGGTTTTTTTCGGTTTATTTTAGGTTTTAGGTTTTATTTAGTTTTTATTTTATTTTATTTTAGGTTTATTTTATTTTTATTTTATGTTTATTTTTATTAATGTTTTTTTACTCTTAAGTTTATTTAATTTAATTTAATTTAATTTAGGATTTTTCTTTATTTTATTTTATTTTATTTTATTTTTCATTTTATTTTATTTTTAGGTTTAGGTTTAGGTTTTTAGGTTTTTAGGGTTTAAGGTTTAGGGTTTAGAGTTTAGGGATTAAGGATTAGGGCTTTTAGGGTTTAGGGTTTAGTGTTTAATGTTAACTTAGGGTTTAGGGTTTTTAGTAGTTTAGCTTTAGTAGGTTTAGGGTTTAGGGTTAGGGTTTTTAGGGCTTAGGGTTTAGATTTAGGGTTAGTTTAGGGTTTAGGGTTTAGGGTTTTAGGGTTTATGATTTAGGGTTTAGGGTTTAGGGTTTAGGGTTTAGAGTTTTTTTAAATTAAGTAAAGTAGATTTAGGTTTATTTAATTTATTTTTTTTATATAGTTTATTTCATTTTATTTTATTTAAGTTTATTTTTTATTTTTATTTAGTTTATATTATTTATTTTAGTTTAGTTTTTTATTTTTATTTAACTTTTAGGTTTAGGTTTAGGTTTATGTTTATTTTTAGTTTTATTTTGTTTTTATTTTATTTTTTGGCTTAAGTTTTATTTTTTTACTTTTAGGATTAGGTTTAGGTTTTTATTTTATTTTTTTAGGTTTAGGTTTTAGCTTTTTATTTTAGGTTTACTTAGGTTTCATTTTTTAAGTTTATGTTTAGGTTTCTTTTAGTTTATTTTATTTTATTTAGAGTTTAGGTTTATTTATTTTAAGTTTAGGTTTCATTTATTTTAGTTTAGTTTTTAGTTTAGGTTTATGTTTATTTTATTTTATTTATTTTAGGTTTAGTTTTTTTTTAGTTTAGGGTTTAGGTTTTAGGTTTAGGTTTTAATTTTATTTTTTAATTTTTGCATTAAGTTTATATTTTATTCAAGTATTTTACTTTTAGGTTTATTTTATTTTAGTTTAGTTTAGGTTTTATTTATTTTTTATTTTATTTTAGTTTTAAATTATTATTTTGTTTGGTTTGGGTTTATGTTTTGGTTTAGGTTTTTATTATTTTATTTTATTTAGGTTTATGTTTTTTTATTAATTTAATTTTCTAGGTTTTATTTAATTTAGGCTTAGGTTTTTAGGGTTTAGGGTTTAGGGTTTAGGGTTTAGTGTTTAGGGTTTAAGGTTTAGGATTTAGGGTTTAGGGTTGTAGGTTTAGGGTTTAGGGTTTAGGGTTTAGGGTTTAGGGATTTTGTGTTTAGTGTTTAGGGTTTACGATTAGGGTTTTTTTTTAATTTTTTAAAATTAAGTAAGCTAGTAGGTTTAGGTTTATTTAGTTTACTTTAGTTTTTATTCTTTATTTTCAAGTTTAGGTTTAGGATTAGGTTTATGTTAATTAAGTAAGCTAGTAGGTTTAGGTTTATGTTAATTTTTAGGTTTAATTTTTTAGTTTAGGTTCATGTATATTTTTAGTTTATTTTATTTTATTTACGATTTATGTTTAGGTTTATGTTTTGTTTTTAATTTATTTTGAGGTTTATTTTTTAGGTTTAGGTTTTTATTTTATTTTATTTTCGGTTTATTTTATTTTTATTTCAGGTTTAGTTTTTATTTTCTTTAGGTTTTTTATTTTTTTATTTAGTTTAGGTTTTTACTTATTTTATTTTTGTTTAGTTTTTATTTTTATTTTAGTTTCTTCTTAGGTTTATGTTTAGGTTTAGGTTCAGGTTTAGGTTTAGGCTCAGGTTTAGGTTTAGGTTTTAATTTAGGTTTTTATTTTATTTTGGTTTAGGTTCTTTTATTTATTTTATTTTTAGGTTTTATTTAGTTTAAGCTTAGCTTTTTAGTTTTTTAGGGTTTAGGGTTTAGGGTTTAGGGTTAGTTGAGGGTTTAGGGTTTAAGGTTTGGAGTAGGATTTAGGGTTTAGGGTTTAGGTTTTAGGTCTAGGGTTTAGGCTTTAGTTTAGGGTTTTTGGTTTTTTATTTTTTTAATAGAGAACAAATTCAGATTCAATATTTCTTTTTTTTTATTTCATTAACCAAGTAACACACCAAGTTTTCTAAGAGACAATCAAGAACATAGATAAAAAATGAGCACACATACTGCAAATCAAAGACCCTAGATAACAAGAAACTTCTTTACTATAAAGACACACTTCCATAAGCAGCAAATTTGATTGGATGTTCTTCAGTTTCTCCAATTCCCATTAGAACCACCCCTGCCTGTCAATTAGCGGGACCCACCATCATATCCCCGATCTCTCCGTCTGCTACCACCACGGTTGTAACCTATGCCACTCCTCCTTCCCTCGTAACCACCACTACTTAGATCACCACCTTCATATCCATTAGCACCACCAGTTCCCCCACCACCACTGCGATAACCGTCACCTCCGCCTTCGCCTCCATCACCAGATTTAGAATGAGCTGTTTAAGGTTCTGCCCATTCTTAGGGTTTAGGTTTAGATTTAAGTTTATTAGGTTTTAGGGTTTATGTTTATTTTTTAATTTATTTAGTTAAGTTAGGTTGAGGTTTAGAGTTTGCGATTTAGGGTTTAGGGTTTAGTGTTAGGGTTTAGGGTTTAGGGTTTAATGTTTAGGGTGTGGGGATTATGGTTTAGGGTTTAGGGTTTTTTAGGGCTTAGGGTTGTAGGTTCATGGTTAGTTTTAGGGTTTTGGGTTTAGGGTTTAGGATTTATGGTTTAGGATTTAAGGCTTAGGGTTTTTTTTATTTAAATTAAGTAAATCGATAGGTTTAAGTTTATTTTGTTTATTTTTATTTATTTTAGTATATTTTATTTTATATTTTTATTTATCTTTATTTTCTTATTTTTATTTAGTTTAGTTTATTTTTTTTAGTTTAGGTTTTTTATTTTAGTTAATTTTTTAGGTTTATGTTTAGGTTTAAGTTTATTTTTTAATTTAGTTTTATTTTTATTTTATTTTTTAGGTTTAGGTTTTATTTTTTATTTTTAAGTTTAGGTTTTTTTATTTTTAGTTCTAGATTTATGTTTTTATTTTATTTTTTTAGGTTTAGGTTTAGGTTTTAGGTTTTTATTTTATGCTAATTTTATGTTTTATTTTCTAGTTTAGGTTTAGGTTTATTTTTAGTTTATTTTATTTTATTTAGGGTTTAAGTTTAGGTTTAGGTTTAAAATATTTTAGGTTTAGAGTTCAGGTTTTATTTTTTATTAGTTTTTATTTTAGTTTATTTTTATATTAGGTTTAGTTTTTATTTTATTTGGTTTTTTTTAGTTTAGGTTTTTATTTATTTTATTTTAGTTTAGTTTTTATTTTTTATTTTAGTTTCTTTTTAGGTTTAGGTTTAGGTTTTAGTTTAGGTTTTTATTTTCTTTCATTATTTTATTTTATTTTGGTTAATGTTCTTTTATTTATTGTATTTTTTAGGTTTTATTTAGTTTAGGCTTAACTTTTTAATTTATTCAGGTTTAGGGCTAATTGAGGGTTTAGAGTTTAGGATTTAAGGTTTGGGGTGTAGGGCTTAGAGTTTTAGGTTTAGTTTAGGTTTTTGGGTTTAGGGTTTTACAGTTTAGGATTTATGGTTTGGGGTTTTTAGGGTTTAGGGTTTAGGGTTTAGAGTTAAAGTTTCAGGTCTAGGGTTCAGGTTTTGGTTTAGGATTTAAGGTTTTGGCCTTTTTTATTACAAACAATAAATTTAGATTCAACATTTCTTTTTTTTTATTTCATCAACTAAGTAACATAGCAAGTTTTTTAAGATACAAGCGATGACATAGATAAAAAATCAGCACGCATAGAGCAAATCGAAGACCTTAGATAACTAGAACCATCCTTACTGTAAAGACACAGTTCCATAAGCAACATATCAGATCGGTCATTCTTCAGCTTGTCTAGTTCCCATCAAAACCACCTTGGCCTCTCAAGTAATAGGATCCACCATCATATCCCCGATCTCTCCCTCTGCCACCACTATGGCTATAACCTCCATCACTCTTCCTGCCTCCATATCTACCACTACTTTGACCACCACCTCCATATCCACTAGCAGCTTCAATTCCCCCATTGCCACTGTGATAACTGCTTCCTCCACCTTCACCTCCTTCGCTAGATCTAAGATTGAGCCTGTTTGATAGTGATGTTCCTGCCATCAAGGTTTTTTGCATTCTTAGGGTTTAGGTTTAGGTTTAGGTTTATTAGGATTTAGGGTTTAGGTTTATTTTTTAATTTATTTAGTTACTTTAGGTTTAGCTTTAGGGTTTGGGGTTCAGGTTTATGGTTTAAGCTTGGAGTTTAGGGTTTAGGGTTTAGGGTGAGTTTTAGGGTTTAGGGTTTAGGGTTTAGGGTTTATGATTTAAGGTTTAGCGTTCCTTTTAATTTAGTAAATTGATAGGTTTAGGTTTATTTAGTTTATTTAGCTTATTTTTTATTTATTTTAGTTTATTTTATTTTTTTATTTTTATTTATGTTTATTATTTATTTTTATTTAGTTTAGTTTATTTATTTTAGGTTTATTTATTTTAGTTTAGATTTTTTTTTTTTAGTTTTTTTTTGGTTTAGGTTTATGTATAGATTTATTTTTGAGTTGAGTTTTTTTTATTTTATTTTTTAGGTTTAGGGTTTATTTTTTATTTTTATGTCGAGGTTTACATTTTTTGTCAGGTTTAGGTTTTAGGTTTTTATTTTAGGTTTATTTTTTGGGTTTATTTTTTTTATTTATGTTTAGATTTATTTTTAGTTTATTTTATTTTATGTAGTTTAGTTTAAGGTTTAGCTTTAGTTTAGGGTTTACGTTTAGGTTTTATTTATTTTAGTTTAGTTTATTATAGTTTGGGTTTAGGTTTATTTTATTTTTATTTTAGGTTTAGTTTTTTTTAGTTTAGGATTTTTATGTTTTTAGGGTTTAGGGTTGTAGATTTATGGTTTAGGGTTAGTTTTTCGGTTTAGGGTTTTCTATTACAAAAAATTTAAAATTAAGTAAACCTATAAGTTTAGGTTTGTTTAATTTACTTAGTTTATTTTTTATTTATTTTAGTTTATTTTATTATTTATTTTTATTTAGACTTTTTTATTTTTATTTAGTTTAGTTTATTCATTTTAGGTTTATTTATTTAAGTTTAGGTTTTTTTTTATTTTAGTTTATTTTAGGTTTAGGTTTTAGGTCTATTTTTATATTTTAGTTGAGTTTTATTTGTATTTTAAATTTTAGGTTTAGGTTTTAGGTCTTTAGGGTTTACTATTTAAGGTTTAGGGTTTAAGATCAATTTAGGGTTTAGGGTTTAGGGTTTAGAGTTTTTAGGGTTTTTTATGGTTTAGGGTTTAAGGTTGTAGGTTTAGGGTTTAGGGTTTAGGGTTTAAGGTTTAGGGTTTAGGATTTAGGGTTTAGGGTTTAGGATTTAGGTTTAGGGTTTAGGGTTTAGGTTTAGGGTTTAGGATTTAGGGTTTAGGGTTTAGGGTTTATGGTTTAGGGTATTTTTATTCATTTAATTTATTTAATTTATATTTAATTTATTTTAGTTTATATTTTTTATTTTTATTTTGGTTTATTTTTTATTTTTATTTAGTTTAGTTTATTTATTTTAGTTTAGGTTTTTTTATTTTAGTTTCAATTTTTGGTTTAGGTTTAGGTTTCTGCTTATTTTTTTAGTTAAGTTTTATTTTTATGTTATTTTTTAGGTTTAGGTTTTATATTTTTTTTTAGGTTAAGGTTTTATATATATATTTTAATGTTTACGTTTAGATTTTTATTTTTTTAGGCTTAGGTTTTAGGTTTTATTTTAGGTTTATTTTAGGTTTTATTTTTTTTAGGTATAAGTTTTCTTTAGTTTATTTTATTTATTTAGTTTAGGTTTAGGTTTGGCTTAGTTTATTTTAGGTTTAGGTTTAAGTTGTATTAATTTTAGTTTAGTTTATTTTAGTTCTGGTTTAGGATTATTTTGTTTTGTTTATTTTATTTTTATTTTAGGTTTAAGTTTTTTTTAGCTTGGGGTTTAGGTTTTATTTTTTTTATTTATTTTTAATTTTATTTTTTAGGTTTTTTATTCTTAAGTTAATTTTATTTTTTAGTTTAATTTAGGTTTTTATTTATTTTATTTTAATTTATTTTTATTTTATTTTTGTTTATTTTTATTTTATTTTATTTTTAGTTTTAGGTTTAGGTTTTAGTTAAAAGTTTTATTTTATATTATTTATTTTATTTTTTAGGTTTAGGTTTATGTATTTATTTTATTATTAGGTTTTATTTAGTTTAGGTTTAAGTTTTTAGGTTTTTAGGGCTTACGATTTTGGGTTTTGGGTTTTGGGCTTAATGTTTAGGGTTTAGGGTTTAGGGTTTAGGGTTTTGGTGTTTAGGGTTTAAAGTTTAGGGTTTAAGGTTTAGGGTTTATGGTTTTAAGGTTTAGTGTTTAGGGTTTAGGGTTTAAGGTTTTTAGGGTGAAGGGTTTAGGGTTTAGGGTTTAGGTTTTAGGTCTAGGGCTCAGGTTTTAGTTTTGGGTTTAGGATTTTTAGTTTTTTTTAACATAGAAGAAATTTAGATTTAACATTTCTTCTTTTGAATTTCATCATCCAATTAACACACCAAGTTTTCTAAGACACAAGTGACGACATAGATAATAAAATGAGCATGCTTAAGGAAAATCAAAAACCCTAGATTGTAAGAACCATCTCTACTATAAAGACATAGTTGCATAAGTAGCAGATTAGACCGACCATTCTTCAATTTTCTAGTTCCCATCAGAACCACCCAGACTCTATAGTAGCGTGATTCACCATCATCTCTCTCTCTCCCTCTTCCCATAGGCTGTAACCTCCATCACTCCTCCAGCCTCCATAACCACCATTACTTCGACAACCACCTCCATATCCACCAGCAACTCCAGATTCCTCACCACCACTACCATAACCATGGTCACCTTAGCCTCTAGCTAGTCTGGCTTGTTGTGGTGATGTTCTTGCTGCCAATTTTGCCAATTCTTAGGGTTTAGGTTTATTAGGTTTTATGGTTTAGGTTTATTATTTAATTTATTAAGTTACTTTAGGTTTGGGTTTAGGGTTTCACTTTTAGGGTTAGGATTTAAGGTTTAGGGTTTAAGGTTAAGGGTTTAGGGATTAATGTTTAGAGTTTAAGGTTTTGGGGTTTATGCTTTTAGGGTTTAGGGTTTAGGGTTATGGTTTAGGGTTTAGGGTTTTAGGGTTTAGGGTTTTAGGGTTTTAGGGTTTATGGTTTAGGGTTAAGTTTTAGGGTTTAGGGTTTAGGGTTTAGTGTTTAGGCTTTAAGGTTTAGGGTTTTGAGGGTTTAAGTTTAGGGTTCATGGTTAGTTTAGGGTTTAGGGTTTAGGCTTTAGGGTTTAAGGATTTTAGGGTTTAGGGTTTAGGGTTTAGTGTTAGTTTAGGGTTAAAGGTTTTAGGGTTAGTTTTAGGGTTTAGGGTTTATGATTTAGGGTTTAGGGTTTAGGGTTTAGAGTTTAGGGTTTTTTTCTTAAAATTATATATTAATTGTTTTGGGCTTATTTAGTTTATTTAGTTCATTTTATTTATTTAAGTTTATATTTTTTTTATTTTTATTTAGGTTTATTTTTAATTTTTGTTTAGTTTTGTTTATTTATTTTAGGTTTATTTATTTTAGTTTAGGTTTTTTATTTTAGTTTATTTTTTAGGTTTACATTCAGGTTTACATTTATTTTTTAGATTAGTTTTATTTTTATTTTATTTTTTATGTTTAGGTTTTTTTTTAGGTTTAGGTTTAGGTTTTTATTTTATTTTTTAGGTTTAGGTTTTAGGTTTTTCTTTTAGGTTTATTTCTAGGTTTAGGTTTATTTTTACTTTATTTTATTTCATTTAGTTTAGGGTTTAGGTTTAATTTAGGGTTTAGATTTAATTTATTTTAGGTTTAGGTTTAGGTTTTATTTAGTTTAGTTTTGTTTATTTTAGTTTAGGTTTATGTTTATTTTACTTTATTTATTTTAGGTTTAGGTTTTTTTGTTTAGGGTTTACATTTTATTTTTTATTTATTTTTAGGTTTATTTTTTTATGTTTAAGTTTTTATTTAGTTTTTATTTTATTTTAGGTTTATTTTATATTTATTTTATGTTTAGTTTTTATTTTATTTAGGTTTTGTATTTTTAGGCATATTTTATTTTTTAGTTAGTTTAGATTTTTATTTATTTTATTTTAGTTTATTTTTTATTTTTAATTTTATTTTATTTTTACATTTAGTTTTAGGTTTAGGTTTAGGTTTAGGTTCATGTATATGTTTTAGTGTAGGTTTTTTATTTTATTTTATTCTTTTTATTTTATTTAAGTTTAGGTTTATTTATTTATTTTAATTTTAGATTTTATTTAGTTTAGGTTTAGGTTTTAAGTTTTAGGTTAAAATTTATGGTTTAAGGTTTGATTTTAGGGTTTAGGTTTAGGGTTGTAGTTTTATAGTTTAGGGTTTAAGTTTATAGTTTTAGGGTTTTAGGTTTAGTGTTTAGAGATAGGGTTAGGGTAGCTATGCTCTGTGGTAAGATCAGGGTTTAGCGTATTTTAGGGTCAGGGTGTTAAGCTCCTGGTGGTTTTAGGATTTAGATTGATTCAGCCTTTAGAATCTTTTTTATTTAGTTTATTGAGCTTTTATTTACATTTATTTATTATTTTATTTAATTTATTTTAGTTTATTTATTTTTTTTATTTATTTTAGTTTAAGTTTTATTTTAATTTATTTTATATGCTTATTTAGTTGAGTTTTATTTTATTTTATTTTGTTGTTTTAGGTTTTGTGGTTTTGGTTTTTGTGGATTTGTAGGTTTTAGGGTTTATGGTTTTAAGATTCCAGGTTTGGGTTTAAGGTTTAGGTTTAGGGATTATTTTAGTTTTAGGGTTTGGTAGGGTCAGATGGGTTTAGAGTTTAGGGTAGTGTGGGTTTGGGTAGGGTTTTGGGGTGGGTTTAGGAGGTTTGTAGCCTGGGTTTATTATTTTAGTTTAGGTTTTATTTTAGTTTATTTTAGGTTTAGGTTTAGTTTATGTTTATTTAGTTTAGTTTTATTTTATTTTATTTTGGTTTAATTTTTTATAGGTTTAAGTTTTATTTAATTTTAGTTTTAGGTTTTTTGGTTTTATTTTAGTTTTATTTTTTTTTTAATTTAGGTTTAGGTTTATTTTGGTTTATTTTATTTTATTTAGTTTATCATTTAGGTTTAGTTTATTTTAGGTTTAGGTTTAGGTTTTATTTATTTTAATTTAGGTTTATTTTATTTTTTTTTAAGTTAGGTTTAGGTTTATTTTTTAGTTTAAGGTTTAGGTTCTATTTTTTATTTATTTTGCCTCTTTATTTTTAATTTAGTTTTTATTTTATTTTATTTTAGATTTATTTTATTTTTATCTTTCATTTAGTTTTTATTTTATTTAGGTTTTTTATGTTTATTTTATTTTTTTAGTTTAGTTTATGTTTTAATTTATTTTATTTTAGTTTAGTTTTATTTTTTATTTTATTTTATTTTTAGGTTTAGGTTAAGGTTTAGGTTTTAATTTAGGTTTTTATTTTATTTTATTTATTTTATTTAGGCTTAGGTGTTTTTATTTATTTTATTTTTAGGTTTTATTTTATTTAGGTTAAGGTTTTTAGGTTTTTATGGTTTAGTATTTATGGTTTAGGGTTTTGTGTTTGGGGTTTAAGGTTGTAGGTTTTAGGATTTAGGGTTAGGTTTATATATATTTTTTTATTTTTTTTTATTTTTAGATTTTGGGTTAGGGGTTTATGGATTAGGGGTTAGGTTTTAGGTTTCGGGTTTAGGTTTTAGTTTAGTGTTAAGGGTTTTTGGTTTTTTTTTAACAAAGAATAAATTCATATTCAATATTTCTTCTTTTTCTTTTCATCAACCAAGTAACACACCAGGTTTTCTATGACTCAAGCAATGACATAGATAAAAAATGAGCATGTATAGAGCAAATCAATAACCCTGGATAACTAGACCTGCCTCTACTATAAAGACAAAGTTGCTTAGGCAGCAGATCGGATCGGCCGTTCTTCAATTTCTTTAGTTCCCATCAGGACCACTTTAACCTCTTGAGTAGCAGGATCCACCATCAGATCCCCGATCTCTCCCTCCGCCACCACCATGGTCAGTAACCTCCGCCTTCTCTACCTAATCACCACCTCATCCACCAAGACCTCTAGATCCCCACCACGTGGATAACCGCCGCCTCCTTGCTTCATTGCTAGATCTAGACTAAACGTTAGGTGATATTCACCATCAAGGTTCTGCCCATTATTAGGGTTTATGTTTTGGTTTAGGTTTATTAAAATTTAGCATTTAGGTTTTTTTTAAATTAGTTAGTTACTTTAACTTTAGGTTTAGGGTTTGGTGTTTAGGGTTTAGTGTTTAGGGTTTGGTTTTAGGGTTTAGGGTTTAGGGTTTAGGATTTAGGGTTTGCTTTTAGGTTTTAGGGTTTAGGGTTAGGGTTTAGGGTTTAGGGTAAGGGTTTTTTTATTTTTTATTTTTAGGCTTTATGTTTGAGGTTTAGGGTTCAGGTTTTAGTTTAATGTTTAGGGTTTTGGTTTTTTTGTAAGAGAGAATAAATTTAGATTCAACATTTCTTATTTTCAATTTCATCAACCAAGTAACACACTAAGTTTTCTATGACCTAAGTGATAAAATAGAAAAAAATTGAGCACGCATAGAGCAAATCAAAAACCCTTGATAACTAGAATTGTCTCTAATGTAAAGGCATAGTTCCATAAATAACAAGTCGTATCGGTCATTCTTCAATTTCCTCCAATTCCCATCAAAACCACCCCAGCCTCTCGAGTAGTAGGATCCACCATTATATCCCTATTCTCTCCCTCTGCCACCACCGCCACTATAACCTCCATCACTCCTCCCACCTCCATAACCACCACTACTCTAACCACCACCTCCATATCCACCAGCACCTCTAGATCCCACACCACCACTATAATAACAGCCTCTGCTGCCGCCTCCACCGCTAGATCTGGGACCAGCCGGTTAATGTTATGTTCCTACAAGGGCCCATTCTTATGGTCTATGTAGGTTTAGGTTTATTAGGTTTTAGTGTAGGTATATTTTTAATTTATTTAGTTACTTAGGTTTAAGTTTGGGGTTTGTGGTTTAGGTTAGGGTTGGGTTAGAGTTTTAAGGTTTATGCTTTTGGTTTTAAGGTTTAGGGTTTTTGGTTTAGGGTTTAGGGTTTTGGTTTTAGAGTTTATGGTTTTGGGTTTAGAGTTTAGGGTTTGTGGTTTTTTCACATTTTGGATTGTTATAGTAGCTCAATTTAGGGTTTTATTTTTTATTTTTAGGGTAAAATAGGGTTTATGGTTTTTTAAAAAAATTAAACAAACCAGAGGTTTAGGTTTATTTGGTTTACTAGTTTATTTTAATTTTATTTAGGTTTTTATTTTTATTTAGTTGAGTTTATTTATTTTAGGTTTCTTTCTTTTAGTTTAGGTTTTATTTTAGTTTAAGCATCCATTTATTTATTTTAGTAGGAAGGTTTTATATTATGTTTGAGTGTGGTAGGGCCCAGGATCGTGGCAGGATCAGGTGTGGCCTGGACTGTGGCCTGGGTTGTGTGGCTCAGGGCCAAGATCTAGGGTAGGTTTAGGGTGGGGTAAAGTTTCCAGGTTGAGGTTTGGTTTGGAGTTTGGGGTTTAGTAGGGTTTAGGTTTGGGGTTGTGGTTTAGGTTTAGGTTTAGTTTAGGGTTTAGGGTTTAGGTTAAGGATTTTATTTTTTATTTTAGGGTTTATGATTTGGTGGTTTAGGTTTAGGTTTGGGTATTTAGTTTAGTTTATTTATTTTAAATTAAGTAAATTGGTAGGCCTAGGTTTCTTTTAGCTCATTTTTTATTTATTTTTGGTTTAATTATTTTTGTTTAGGTATTTTAATTTAGTTTGTTTTTTTAGGCCTAGGTTTAGGTTTATGTTTACTTCTTAGTTTATTTTTATTTTAATTTTAATATTTAGGTTTAGGTTTTTTATTTTATTTTTAGGTTTAGGTTTAGGTTTTTTTTTTTTGGTTTAGGTTTATTTTTTATTTCTTTTTATTTTATTTAGGTTTATTTTATTTTATTTTATTTAGGTTTAGTTTAGTTTATTTTAGTTTATAATTTATTATTTATATAGATTTTATTAGGTTTAGGTCTTTAGTTAGTTTATAATTTTTTTATTTTAGGTTTTTTATTTTAGTTTTTCGTTTAGTCTTTATTTTATTTAGGTTTTTTAATTTTTGTTTAATTTTATTTTTTAGTTTAGTTTATGTTTTTATTTATTTTATTTTAGTTTAATTTTTATTTTTTATTTTATTTTATTTTTAGGCTTAGGTTTAGGTTTAAGGGTTTAATTTAGGTTATAATTTTATTTTATCTTTATTTTATTTAGTTTAGTTTTTTATTTATATTATTTTAGGTTTTATTTAGTTTAGGATGTTTTTAGGGTTTAGGTTTTTTTAGGGTGTATGGTTTAGAGTTTTGGGTGTTTGTGTAGGTTTTAGGGTTTAGGGTTTTAGGTTTATGGTTTAGGGTTAGTTTTTTTTATTTTGTATTTTTAGTGTTTAGGTTTTAGGGTTTATGGTTTCATGTTTAGGTTTTAGGTTTAATGTTCATGTTTTAGTTTGGGGTCTAAGGTTTTAGGTTTTTTTCTTAATAGAGCATAAATTCAGATTCAACATTTCTTCTTCTAAATTTCATCAACCAAGTAACACACCAAGTTTTCTAAGAAACAAGCGACGACATAGATAAAAAATGAGCTTACATAGAGAAAATCAAAAAGCCTAGATAAAAAGAACTGCCTCTACTATAAAGACAGTTCAATAAGCTGCAAATCGGATCAATTATTCTTCAATTTCTTCAGTTCCCATCAGGACCACCCCGACCTCTCGAGTAGCAGGATCCACCATCATAACCCCGATCTCTCCGTCCGCTAGTACCACATCTGTAACCTCCATCTTTCCTTCTGCCTACATAACCACAACTGCTCTGACCACCACCTCGATATCCACTAGCACCTCTAGATCCCCCACCACCACTGCGATAACTGCCGCCTCCGCCTTTTCCTCCCCCGCCAGATCTATACTGAGCCTGGTTGACGGTGATGTTCCTACTGTAAAGGTTCTACCCATTCTTAGGGTTTAGATTTATGTTTAGGTTTATTAAGTTTTAAGGTTTAGGTTTATTTTTTAATTTAGTTAGTTACATTAGGTTTAGGTTTAGGGTTTGGGGTTTAGTGTTTAGGGTTTAGGGTTAGGGTTAAGAGTTTAGGGTTTAGGGTTTGGAGTTTAGGATTTAGGGTTTAGGGTTTTAGTGTTTATGCTTTAAGGTTAAGGGTTTAGGGTCAGGGTTTAGGGTTTAGGGTCAAGATATTTTTTTAATTTTTAAGGTTTAGGGTTTATGGTTTATGTTTGAGGTTTAGGGTTCACCTTTTAGTTTAGGGTTAAAGGTTTTTGATTTTTTTTTTACAGAGGATAAATTTAGATTCAACATTTCTTCTTTTCAATTTCATCAACCAAGTACTACATCAAGAATTCTAAGACTTAAGCGATGACATAGATAAAAAATGAGCACAAATAGAGCAAATCAAAAACCCTAGATAACTAGAACCATCTCTACTATAAAGACACAGTTCCATAAGCAGCAAATCATATCGACTATTCTTCAATTCCCTCCAGTTTCCATCAGAACCTCCCGGCCTCTCGAGTAGTGGGATCCACCATCATATCCTCGATCGCTCCCTCTGCCACCACCATGACTATAACCTTTGTCGCTCCTCCCACTTCTATAACCACCAATGCTCTGACCACCACCTCCGTATCCACCAACACTATGATTATCGCTGCTTCACTTTGCCTCCATCAAATTGGATCGAGATTGATGTTCCCGCCATCAAGGTTCTCCCATTCATGAGTTTAAGTTTATGTTTGTGTAGTAGGTTTTAGGTTTAGTTTATTTTTTAATTTATTTATTTACTAGGTTTAAATTGGGGTTTGGGGTTTAATGTTTAGGGGGGGTTTAGGGTTTATGGATGGTTTATGATTTGGTGGGTGGGTGTAGAGGGTTTAGAATGTTTAGGATTTAGAGTTTAGGGTTTAGGTTTTGGGGTTTATTTAGGGTTTGTGGTCAGGTTTAGTAGGTGGGTTTAGGGTTTAGGATTAGTTTTGGGTTAAAGTAGGTTAGTTTTTTTATTTTATTTTATTTTGGTAGGGTTAGGGTTGGTGGGTTATAGATTTAGGGTTTAGTTTTTTTTAAATACAAACCCAGGCCTAGCTCACCTAGTTTATCTTTATTTATTTTATTTTATTTATCAGTTTATCTTTCTTAAAGTTTATTTATATGGATTCTCTTTATCTTAAGTTTTTATTTATCTTTAGGTTTAAGTTTAGTTTAGGTTTAGTTTATTTATCTGAGTTTATATCTTATTTTACAGGCCTAATTTTTTTGTGGTCAGGTGGATTAGGGTTTTATGACAGGGTTTAGGGTAGTTTAGGGTCAGGGTCAGGGTAGTGTTTATGCCTTTGGTCCTAGGGTTTTAGGTTTAGGGTTTGTGGTTTAGGGTTTAGGGTTTAGGGTAGCATTTAGGTTTGTGGTGGTAAGTTTAGGGCCTGGCCCAGGGTCAGGCCCAGGGTCACAGCCAGTTTAGGGTTTAGGGTTAAGTTTTTTATTATTAGAGTTTAGGGTTTGGGCCCATGGTTTAGTTAGGTCAGGGTTTAGGCTTTAGTTTATTTTAAATTAAGCAAACCAGTAGTTTAGGTTTTATATTTGGTTTATTATATATATTTTATTTATTTTAGGTTTATTTATTTTAGTTTAATTTTATTTTAGATGTTTTTAGGTTTATATTTATTTTTAGTTTATTTTATTTTATTTTAGGTTTAGGTTTATTTTATTTTAGGTTTAGGTTTATTTTTATTTACTTTTAGGTTTAGGTTAGGTTTTATTTTAGGTTTCTTTAAGTATTATTTTTTTAGTTTAGGTTTAGGTTTATTTTAGTTTATTTTATTTTATTTAGTTTATAGTAGGTTTAGTTTATTTTTTAGGTTTAGAATTAATTTATTTTAGTTTTGTTTATTTTAGTTTAGGTTTAGGTATATTTTATTTTGTTTATTTTAGGTTTAGGCTTTTTTTTAGTTTAAGGTTTAGGTTTTTTTATTATTTAACTTTATGTTTTATTTTTATTTTTATTTTTTAGGTTTGAGTTTATTTTTAGTTTTTATTTTATTTTAGCTTAGGTTTATTTAACTTATAATTTTGGTTTAGTTTTTATTTTATTTATGTTTTTTATTTTTAGGTTTATTTTATTTTTAGTTTAGTTTATGTTTTTTTTATTTATTTTATTTTAGTTTAATTTTCTTTTATTTATAGGTTTAGGTTTAGGTTTTAGTTTAGTAATTTTATTTTATTTTATTTATTTATTTTATTTTGGTTTAGGTTTATTTATTTATTTATTCTTAAGTTTTATTTAGTTTAGCTTTAGGTTTCTTGGTTTTCAAAGTTTAAGGTTTAGGGTTTAGGGTGTAAGATTAGAGGTTTTAGGGTTTATGGTTTTGGATTTCGGGTTTAGGGTTAGGTTTTTTTTTATTTTTTTTATTTTTTATTTTTTTTATTTTTAGTGTTTAGGGTTTAGGGTTTAGGGTTTAGGTTTGAGGTGCAAATTTTAGTTTAGGGCTTTTGGTTTTTGGTTTTTTTTTAAAAGAGAATAAATTTAGATTCAATATTTCTTCTTTTTGATTTCATCAACCAACTAATACACCAAGTTTTTTAAGACATAAGCAACGACATAGATAAAAAATGAGCACGCTTAGAGCCAATCAAAATCCTTAGATAACTAGAACTATCTGTACTATAAAAGTTTCATAAGCACTAGATCGAATCAATCGTTCTTCAATTTCTCCAGTTCGCATCAGAACCACCCTGTCCTCTTGAGTAGCAAGATCCACCATCATACCCTCAATCGCTCCCTCTGCAACCACTACGACTATAACCTCAGTCGTTCCTCCCACCTCTATAACCACCAATGCTCTGACCACTACCTCCGTATCCAGCAACACCTCTAGATTGCCCACCACCACAGCGATAACTTCCACCTCTCCCTTTGCTTCGACTGCTAGATGTAGACTAATTATGGTTGACGGTGATGTTCCTACCATCAAGTTTCTACCCATTCCTAGGGTTTAGGTTTATTAAGTTTTAGGGTTTAGTTTTACTTTTTAATTTATTTAGTTACTTTTGGTTTATGTTTATGAGTTTGGGGTTTAGTTTGGGGTTAGGGTTTATGTTTTAGGATTTAGGGTTTGTGAGTCAGTTTGGGATTTAGTCTTTTGGGTTTAGGGTTTGATTTAGATTAGTTTAAGTTTATGTTTTGTTTTATTTAGGATTTAGGTTTTAGGTTTGTGGTTTAGGGTTTGTGGTTTGTGGTTTTTGTAGGTTGAGTTTTGATTTAGCTTATTTTAGTGTTTAGTGTTTAGGGTTTAGGGTTTAGATTTAGGGTTTAGGTTTATATAGATTTAGGGTATTTTTAAATTAAGTAAACATATGTTTAGGTTTATTTAGTTTATTTTTATTTATTTTAGTTTAGTTTATTTTATTTTTTTACTATAGTTTATTTTTTAGATTTATTTTATTTAGTTTATTTTATTCTTTATTTTAGGTTTACATTTAGATTTAGGTTTGTTTTTTATTTTTAGGCTTAGGTTTCATTTTATTTTAGGTTTAGGTTTAGTTATTATCTTTTTTAGGTTTAGGTTTTATTTTAATTTATTGAGGTTATATTTTGTCTAGGTTTAAGTTTATTTTAGTTTATTTTATTTTATTTAGTTTATTTGAGTTTATTTATTTTGGTTTAGTTTAGGTTTTATTTATTTTAGTTTAGTTTATTTAGTTAAGTTTAGGTTTATTTTATTTTATTTATTTATGTTTATTTTTTTAGTTTAGGGTTTAGGTTTTATTTTATTTATTTTAGGTTTTTTAGATTTAGGTTTTATTTTATTTTTATTTTCATTTGGGTTTTATTTTATTTAGGTTTTATGGTTTATTTAATTTTATTAATTTAGGTTATTTATTTTATTTTGTTATTTTATTTTATTTTATCTTTTAGGTGGTTTATGTTTAGGTTTTAGTTTAGTTTATTTATTTTATTTATTTATTTAGGTAATTATTTTATTTTATTTTTGGTCTTATTTAATAGTTTAAGTTTTAGGTAGTGTCAGTTTGTGGTAGGGTTGGTGGGGGCCTGGGGTAGAAGGTTGGTTTAGTTTAGTAGGGGTTTGGGTTTTAGGGTTTAGTGTGGAGGATTTGGGGTCAGTTATTTTATTTTATTTTATTTATAGGGTGGTAGTTTAGGTTTTTAGGATTTAAGGTTTAGTTAAGGGTTGTATGTTTAGGGTTAATTTTTGGGCAGGGGTTTGGGTTTCACTGATTTAGTGTTTAGGGTTTAGGCTTTAGGGTTTAGTGTTAGTTTTAGGGTTTAGGGTTTAGGGTTAGTTTAGAGTTTATGGTTTAAAGTTTTAGGGTTTAGGGTTTAGGATTGAGGGTTTAAGGCTATTTATTTTATTTTTTAAATTAAGTAAACTGATACGTTTAAGTTTCTTTAGATATTTTGTTTTATTAATTATTTATTTAATTTATTTTATTTTTTATTTATTTGGTTTATTTTTAGTTTAGCTTTAAAAATAAAGGGTTTATGGTTGTAGGTTTAGTAGTTTAGGTTAGGATTTAGGGTTTAACATTTTAAAAAAATTTAGTAAACCATTAGGTTTAGGTTTATTGAGTAGATTTAGTTTATTTTTTATTTATTTTAGTTTACTTTATTTTTTAATTTTTATTTAGTTTTATTTATTATTTTTATTTAGTTTAATTTATATATTTTAGGTATATTTAATTTAGTTTAGGGTTTTATTTTAGTTTATTTTAGGTTTAGGTTTAGTTTTTTACATTTAAGTTTAGGTTTTATTTAATTTTAGGTTTAGGTTTTAGGTTTTCATTTATTTTAGTTTATTTTAGTTTTAGGTTTATGTTTAGTATATTTATTATTATGTTTAGGTTTAGGTTTTTTATTATAAGTTTGTGTTTTATTTATTATAGTTTAGGTTCAAGTTTATTTTATTTTTATTTATTTTTATTTTAGTTTAGGTTTTAGTTTAGGTTTTATGCTTTATTTTAGGTTTATTATTTAGGTTTAGGTTTTATCTTTTATTTTAGGTTTTATTTCTTTTATTTACGTTTAGTTTTTTATTATTTAGGTTTTATTCTATTTATTATATTTTTAGTTTATTTAGGTTTTTTATTTATTTTATTTTAGTTTTATTATTTTATCTTATTTTATCTTTATGTTAAGTAAATTTTATTTTATTTTATTTAGGTTTAGGTTTTATTTATTTTACTTTTAGGTTTATTTAGTTTAGGTTTAGGTTTTAGGTTTATGGTTTAGGGTGGGTTTTTGGTTTTGGTTGGTAGGGTTAGCATGGTGGGGTTAGAGGATTTAGGGTAGGTTAGTGTCAGCTTTGGTTAGATTTTGGAGGTCATTTGGGTTCTAAGGTTAGAGGGTAGGGAGGATTTAGAGTGGGTTTAGAGTTTTAGGGAGGGTTTAGGGTTGGGTTTAGGGTTTAGTTTAGATTTAGGGTTGTGGTTTAGGGTTTAGGGTTTAAGTGATTTAGGGTTTAGGGTTTAGTTTTGGAGAAATTAAGAAAATTTTATTGCCACAAAGAAAAGGTGCAAAGTACGTAGAGGGGGTAAATCTCTAAGTTAATGCTCAAAGAGCTTCAATAAGTCTGAAAGAGATAAACCCGCTAACTATTACATAAGTAGGGAAAGAAAGCAAAAGAAAAAAAATGACCAAGTAGCCAATAACTGAAAATCTATGCAGCCAACTTCATATGGTCCTTCGATGCCAACAAGATCCACTTGCAAGAGTGTCCTAACAGAAAAGAAATCTTCAACATACATTTGAAAGGCTGAGTAAAATTAATCAAGGATAAAGAGTAAGAACAGATAAAAGGAGTAAAGTAAATAAAAGGCTCAGGCTCAATTACAATCATCTCAAGGAGCAACACTATATGTAAGCATCCAAACTTCAGGAGAAGGGTTACAATTACATATAATGCTATGAGCCAAAAGAAGAAAGAGTGGGAAACATCAAGGCCATCATTGCCAGCATACTTCGTGTAGCACATTATCCAAAGATGGTCCTCCAGCAAAACCCTCCAAATAGCAAAGATAACAGTCAACCACCAAGCCTCCAGAACAACCAAGCTTAATAAGATAGATAAGCAAGCAACCCACAAGGATAATAGCAAAACAAAAGGAGCACCACCAAAGCCACCACCAAAAAGGAATACCAAAATCAAGAGGACCAAACATCATGATATGGGTAACAACACTAAATAGAGACAAACAAGAGCAAAAGGAAAACCATAAGTGCTCATCCTCCCTCAACAAAATAAAAAAAGGACAAACAATACAAAAACCTATCCTAACAAAGAAAGGGGTGCAAGGCCACCCAAACGAAAAGGGGTGTTGCTGCAGTTAATAGAAAAGTGGTCAAGCAGGAGGAAACCAGCAGAAAAAAACACTAAAAGACAACCAGCAGGTTCCCAGAATAGTCACCAGAGGAGCAAGAAAAACCTACCAAAGCAGCCACCCCTCAAACCAGTCCAACCAGCCAAAATAACCAACCCAACCAGCCATCCAACAAATCCTCCTAGCAAACCACCTCAACAGCAAAGATCCAAGTCATCCAACCCAAAAACATCAGAATAAAGACCAATAATAGTCATCAAGCCAAAACCATCCAAGACACGGGAAGGGTAGAGATAGACAGCAGCCACCAAACCCAATCAAGGAAAAGAAAATCCAATCCATAAGGGAAAGCAGAGACGAAAAGATAAAGCCCAAGAAGATAGAAAATAAGCCAACCAACAAAAACAACAGCAATAAAGGCACCCAACCTAGCCACTAGCAACCAAAGCCAAATAACAACCACATAGTAGCCATCAATTAGCCATTTCAGAACAATGCCCAAATCCAAAGCTAGAGTAGTATATGAGGAGGTCCAACCCATAAACAAAAGAATAAAAACTTAAACAATGAATCCTACCACTAAGCCCCAGTCAACAAAACTTTCCAACCACCTCCACCATGCCTAAATCAAGCCAGAGATAAACCACCAAAAATAGCCAACCAACCAACCCAACCAACCAAAAATGCAAGCCAACCTAGCTAGCCAACAAAGCCACACTATTAGCCACCACAGCAGATTTAATAGGTTTGGAAGTATGCTAGAAAGGAGGAAAAACCCATACAGAAAGAAAACCCTACAACAGCCAAAGTTGCAACCTAGAAGGAGGAAATAAGAAACAACCAAGGGAAAATTTTGGTAAAAGTCCAGCCAGGTAGTCAGAAACCACCAAGATGAAAAAATAAAAAAAAAACCCCATGCTACACTTACAAAAACCACCAGTGAGAAACAATAAGGCCAAAATAAAAAATAGGAGTTGAAAAACTAAACCCAAAGAGGGAAAATTAATAGATCACCACAACCCAAAGATGGTTTAATGAGGGCAAAAAAAAAATAAGGGATCATAACAAATAAATAATAAAACCATGCTAAGAAATTATAATTTGAGATAAGGTAATCCAGTGTTATACAAATTAACCAAACCTCTTAATAATTTTATGCAATGTTTAGTTGTCAAATAAAGTGAAATTAGTTAAGTTGGCACCAAAATTAGCTAAATAATCATCACAACCATTACCTTCATGAAGGATGTGGGAAATTTTAAAATAAACATGAGAAAGTAGAATTTTAGTATGATTAAGAAGATAAAATAATTCAGCATTCTCATTTTTATTGGAATTAAGGATGTCAAGAAGCAAGAGAGAATCAACTTCAATGGATGTTGAGGAAACCTTTATTCAAACAAATTTCAATTGCATTATTAACAGCCATAAGCTTAGTAAAAAGAACAAAATAGGCTTTGAGAGGATATGGAAAAGCACAAATGACTGTACCTTTAGAGTCCCTAAGGATACCACCACAACTATATTTATTGGAAGCAATAGAACCATCAGTATTAACTTCAATCACATTATCTTTAGGTTTGATCCAACGGATAATCCTAGCATCTTTATGAGAGTCTAAATCAAGCAAAATGATTTCCAATTTTTTAGCCACAAATTTGTAACCTCTAAAATTAATGTTGCTAATAAGATTGGCATTAAAATGAGCGTGAATTTTTTCTTTAGTTCTAGCCAAGATCCTTTTATGGTACATAGAAATACCATGATATTTATCATCATTTCGATCCATCCAGATGAACCAAATAATGGTAATAGCATTTAAAACTTTTATATGACCTTTCACAATGTTTTTGAAATAAGCTTCCAGAAGATATAAAGAAAGAGAACCATGCAAATATTTGGTATTAAATAAATCATAATCCCAAAACCATAATTTAGTAGCAACAACTCCATTGACAAAAACATGATTTACATTTTCAATATGAAAGCAACAATAACACTTCGAAGGTAAATAAAACCATTTAGTCTAGAGAAAAAATTCCACAGGAATATAGTTATTCAAAATCCTCCAAGCTAAAACCAAATTGGATATGGGAATGATAATGTTCCAAAGTTTAATAAAAACATTAGAAGGGTGATGTTTATCTCTAATAAAGTTCCAAATCTCTTTAAGAACAAAATCACCATTATGAGAAAGTTTAATAAAAATTTGGTCAAGTTTGTTAGAAGAAATGGGAATATTTCTAAAGTTGTCAATAAGAGAAATAGGGATATAGTTCTCAAGTTTATTTTCATTCCAATTGTTATTAAGCCAAAAATAATTGACTTTGATAAGTAGAGTGGGTAGATAAATGTGTGTCAATAGACTGATGCCCATCAAATTATCTTGCTAGAAAAGGAAAAATTGACCGATACCCCAAGATATTAACGATTCAGCAAGCCATTTAATGAAACAAAGCCTTTTCCAAATTGGAGAGTCACCAACTTTATAAGCATAGTTAAGAGGGTGTTTAACTTGGCAATATTTGTTCATCACAAAATTAGCCCAAAGGCTATCATTCTTTCTAAATTTCCACCAGCATTTATGAGAAAATGCAGTGACAGCTTCACGAATAGGTTGGCAACCAATAGCACCTTCACCAAAAGGACCACAACATTTATTCCAAGATCTCTAATGCATTCTTTTGGCAGAATTATTGGAGCCCCAAAAAATTTGTTAAGAAAATGATCAATTCTGATAAGTGTAGCATTAGTGTGAATAATAGTTTGAATCAAATTAAGAGGCATAGAGTTCAAAGTGTTTTTAAGGATAGTGAGCCTACCACCAAAGTATAGTAAATGAAATTCCCAAATAGATATGTTATTTGAAATTTTTTGAATCAACTCATCAAAGAGATGGAAACATTTTGGGCCATTAAAGAGTGGAGCACCTAAGTACTTAAAGGTAATTGTTGATGTTTAAAATTAGTGATATGAAGGAATTGATTGATTTTAGTATTGGAGATGCTAGAGGAAGTGAAAAAATAGCTTTTGTTATCATTTATCAAAAGCCCATTTTCTGTACCAAATTTATTTAAAAAAATTTTAAGATTCTTGATGTGATGAATAAAAGCATTGCAAAAAATAATAAAATTATTAGCTAAACTTAGATGGGAAATAAGGAGAACACCAAGAGTTCTATAGTACATACTAGGATTATTTAAGAATAAATTATTGAAGCTCCTAGATAAGTACTCAACAATAATAATAATTAAAGCTAGAGATAAGGGATCCCCTTGTCTTAAGCCATGGGAAGAGGGAAAGAAACCCAGGGCTTCCCCATTAAGCAAAATCAAAAACTAGGCATTATGAATACAATTTTGGATAAGAAATATAAACTTTTTAGAAAACCCAAATAAATTCAAAATATGGAAAAGGAAGTCGGAAGAGATGTTATCAAAGGGTTTGGTAATATCTAATTTGAAAAGAATGTTACCCCCTCTAGTCTTAGCATCAAGATTGTGAATTAGTTCTTTAGCAAGTAAAATATTATTAGAAATAGATTTACCTCTAACAAAACTAGTTGAGGGAGATAATTTTATTAAGTAAGGACTAAGTTGGTAAGGATTTTAGAAATCGATTATTGAAGAAGGTGCAAAGACTAATAGGTCTAAAATCACCATAATAATCCAAGTTATCCTTTTTTGGTATGAGATAATAAAAGTAATAAAAAAATATCTAGGAAAAGGATTACCATTAAAAAAATCAATCAGAGCCTCAATCAAATAATTTTTAATGATAAACCAACATTTCTAAAATAATTGAGTACTGAAACCCTCCGACAAATGTAATCAATGTTCATGCTATTTAGAACTTTAAAAAATTCATCTTCATTAAGCACAATGGTAAGAAAATCGTTATCATCATTATTAATAATGGAATGAATCAGGTGGAATTTGGAAATAGTTTAATAAGAGCAATTCTTGTTAAGCAAAATTAGAAAGTAATTAATAATTGAATCCATAATCTCATTTTCTTCATAATCCAATCTTCATAGTCATTTTTAATTTTTTGAATTTTATTCAAAGCTCTCTTTTTCTTAACCAAAGCATGGAAATACTTAGTATTCCTGCCACCATCCGTAATATCTTTACTACCAGTTTTTTGGCGCATGTAAGTCTCTTCCATATTATAAAAATTGGCAAGTTTGTCTTTTGCTTCAGTCAATTTTGTAAGCTTAGAAGGATTAGTCATAACAGAGACTTCAAGATCATAAACCAAATTTTCCATGTCTTTAATATTAGCAAAAAGGTTTTTCAAATAATGCTTGTTCCACCAACCCAAATTTTGTTTAAGTATTTTATGTTTAAACCAAAGTCTATTCATCTCCATAATCAAATTATCATGATGTAAAGGGCTTTCAAATTCTTAGCTACAACATCAAGGAAATTAATATGTTAAATCCACATGTTCTAAAATCTGAAAGGAGAGGCATTTTTAATTTATTAGAATTATGTTTAACAAAAACCAGAAGAGGAGCATGAATAGACAAGGTTCTTCTTAAATGATCAACATAAAATAGACCATTGAGTAGTCCAATGAGCATTAAAAAGAATCCTGTCCAACCTTTACCAAAGTCTAAAGTTTTTCCAAGTGTAATTAGAACCCTTAAAGCCAATATCAACTAAATTACAATCAAGGATCATATTGGAAAATTCTTCCATAGAATAAATATTAGGAGAGCAACCACCACTCCGTTTCTAAAGAAAATAAAATAGAGTTGAAATCACTACCTAGAAACTAAGGTTTATCGATCGAGGTAGTAAAATTTCTCAAATTATCCCAAAGGAGGTTTCGACCAGATCTATAACAAAATGCATAAACCAAAGAGCCCAAAACACAATAGTCACCATAAGAGATTTGAGCATTAACAACTTGTTCAAAATCATCAATAATAAAAACCTCAATGAAATTATTCCAAAAACACTAGACCTTATTACTAACATTGAAGAAAAATTTATTGTAGTCGATCATTCTAGCAACATGATTAATTTTATTAACATGAATAAGAGGTTCCAAAACAATGAGTAATATGAATGCAACAAAGATTTCTAATACAATTTTGAATATAGAGGGTACCAATCCCTCTAACATTCCCAATAAGAAAATTAAACATAATGAAAGTAAAAAGGGGGAAAGAAAAGGATAATTAAGAGAAGAGTGAGAGGCTATAGCAGATCTAGTGTTTTTAGACTATTTGTGACAATAATTTTTAACACTTTTTTTCTTTTTGGCATGATAAGTTTGAAAACCAGTTCCTTTACCCCTAGAGTCATCATCTGAGTAAGATTTAGTAACATTGGCACCAATTTAAGAGACTTCTCCGAGTGTTTATAGGGGAGTTCACCCTTTCCCAAATCCAAATTAAGTTGAAATGTAGGATTAACATGAATACCAAGATTATAAATGAGAGACGGTGATGATTTAGAACCATTAAAAGCATCGACAGTTAAATCCATATCATAAATATTTTCAGCCTGCTCAACATCATTTAAATCTTCATTAAAAACTTAATTTTCATCGATCAAAGTCGGCATAGAAGCAATGATAGAATCAAAGGAAACAGAATTGTCATCAAATAACCTTGAAAATTTGTTATTCTTCACACTAGAAATTTTTAAATTTAAAGAAGAGGTAAGAGGTAAATCATCTTTCCCAATCTGAAAATTTGTTGAAGCCATAGCAACAGTAGGATCCAAAATTGGTTCAACAGAAATGACCCTGATATTCAAGGAATAAACTTTAATAGCCCTTCATACCATTCTTAGTATCATGATTTTTTTTGAACATATGTAGGATCGAATTTATGACTAAGAACAAGATTTTATTTGGGAGGATTTGTCTTTCTTAAATGAGGATGGAGAATAAATTAATCAAAATTTTCATGGCCATGAATTTTATAGTTTGAACAAAAAATTGAAAGATTCTCCAATTCAACCTTTTATGAATACCCATATTTTTCAGAGCCAATCCAAACTATTTTAAGGTATTTTTAGTTATGTCTAATTCAACTCAGATCAGAGCCACAGAAGGGCGAGATCGCTCAACGGTCGCTTGGTCCAGTTGCAAAGGCAAACTAAAAAAATCCCCAACTGCAAAAAGCACATGATGTGTAACAAAATGAATGGGCATATTAGGAAGAGATAACCACACAAGGACAATAAGAGATTCCTCCTTAATGTCAAAAAGGGTTGACCACTTCAGTAAGCGCATTTGACAATTAAAGATGAATAGTGATGCGCAAAAATTTGAGAATAATCTAGATCATTTGAAAGTTGAATCAGAATATGTTGAGGGTCACTAAGACTAATCGAGAAGGCACCTATAAGCTTAAGATGATGAAAAAGGTGCAGATTTTATCCAAATCCAGATGACATAAAGCAAATTTTCTAACAAGAGAGAATTCAAATGGTTTCACCGACAATTCAACATCCACATCAGAGCACATAATAATTGGCAAACCATGAAAGAAGTTGAAATGAGATTAACTAACTCAACAAGGTGAAAAGCCTTACTAGAGAGTGCTTCCTTAAATGATTTAGTAGAATTTGTAGCATTTGGGCTGCCGATCCTAAAAATGTCTAATGTCTTAGCCAAAGCATCCAAAATTTGAGGTGGAGCCATATGAATCAAACTCACCATAGCCAGGATTAAGGATGAAGCATCACATAATCGGATAGATGCCATTCAAGTCTTGGAATTCTATCAAAACTGAAGCCAAAATTATAGAGATCCCCAGACAGGGATGCGCCACAATGAGGGATGTAAAATGTAGAAAGAGCCGAGGGAGGGAGGGTTTTGGTTTATGGTTAGGTTGGGAGGTGGGGTTAGGTTAGGTAAAGGTTTAGGTTAGGGGTTAGGGTTAGGGTTAGGGAGTTAGGGTTTAGTTTAAGATTTAGGGTTTAGGTTTGGGATTAGAGGTGGGTTTAGTTTAGGGTAGTAAGGTTTATTTTGGTAGGGTTTAGGGTAGATTTTGGTAAAAGATCAGGGTTAAGGGTCAGTTAGATAGGTTGGGTTAGTTGGGTTAGGTTTTGGGTTTTTAGGATTTGGGTGGTATAGTGGCTCAGGGTAGGTTTAGTTTAGGGTTAAAGTGTTTGGTAGGGTTTTAGGTTTAGGTCTGGTAATAACTAGATTTTAGGTTTAGAGTTCAAGTTTTAGTTTAGGGTTGGGGTTTTGATTTTTTTTTAAGAAAATAAATTATTCAACATTTCTTCTTCCATTTCATCAATCAAGAACACCAAGTCTAAGACAAGTGGACATAAAAAAAATGAGCATGCACAGAGAAAATTTATTATTTAATAAGTTTATTAGGTTTAGGCTTTAGTTTTTTTAATTTTAGTTACTTTAGTTTAGGTTTTTGGGGGTTTGGTCAAGGGTTTATGGTTTAGGGTTTTAGTTTAGGTTTAGGGTTTTAGGGTTTATGCTTTTAAGGTTTGGGGGTTTATTTTAAAGTTAGGGTTTAGTTTGTTTAGGTTTAAGGTTTAGGTTTAGGGTTTAGTTTAGGATTTGGGTTTAAGGTTTTTTAGAAAAATAAAAATTAAGTAAACTAGATTAGGTTTATTTAGTATATTTAATCTATTTTTATTTATTTTAGTTTTTTTTTATTTATTTTTTATTTAGTTTAGTTTATTTTATTTATTTATTTATTTACATTTTTTATTTAAGTTTATTTTTGGTTTAGGGTTTATTTAGTTTTTATAGTTTATTTATTTTAATTTTATTTATTGGTTTAGGTTTAAGTTTATTTTATTATTTTATGTTTAGGTTTTAAGTTTTTTTGGTTAGGTTCAAGTTTATTTTTAGTTTATTTATATTTAGTTTAGGTTCTGGTTTATGTTTTATTTATTTTTTTTAGTTTAACTTTTATTTTATTTTATTTTATTTTGTTTTAGGTTTATGTTTTTTAGTTTAGGGTTTTATTTGTTTTTATTTATTTTAGGTTTAGGTTTTTTATATAGTTTTATTTTGTTTTATTTTAGGTTAATTTTATTTTATTTTATGTTTAGTTTATTTTATTTTAGGTTTTATTCTTAGGTTTACTTTATTTTTTCATTTAGTTTAGATTTTTATTTATTTTATTTAATTTATTTTATTTATTTTATTTTATTTTATTTTATGTTTAGGTTTATGTTTAGCAGGTTTTATTTTATTTTATTTTTATTATATTTAGGTTTTGGTTTTATTTATTTATTTTTAGGTTTTATTTAATTTAGGTTTTAGGGTTTAAGTTTAGGTTTAGGGTTTAGGGTTTTAGGGGGATTTGGGAAGTTTAAGATTTAGGGTTTAGTTTAGGGTTGTTTTTTAGGGTTTTAGGGTTTAGGGTTTTTTATTTTTGGTAAAAAGGGGAATTTTTATTACCAAAAGTGAAGGATACAATGCCCTTAAAGGGGATAAATCTCAAAGACTACTGCTCAAAGAGCTACAGAAAGACCTAAAGAGAAAAATCCTCTAATTAATACAAAAGAAAATAAAAAGCCAAAGGAAAACTAAAAAAAGAATAGCTACAACACAAAATCCTGAGCAGATTAGCATACCACTTGAAGAGACCCAAAAGAAAATGAAGGAAACCTATAGGAAAAAAACTAAAGAAAAGATAAGCACAAGTAAAATAAAATAAACGGACATAAAGAGAAATGAAAGAAAAGTTAATGAAAAGGCTCAAGATCAATCACAAACTTTAGAAGGGGCAACAAAAATTTGTGAGTGGCCAAACTCCGAAAGGAGGGTTACAGTCACAAAAAAAGCTACCAACCAACAAAAAAGAGTAAACATCCTAGTCATCATAGCTAACAAACCTCACAAAGGCACTTAAGCACACACCAATAACCAAATTTAGAACCAACCACCAAAAAAGGAAGAACAACAATAGAGCCAGCAGCCAAATCGGGCAATAGCAGAAAAAACTGAACCAACAAAGAAAGAAATTCCAAGCTAGCACACCCATCCAACCACCCAAAAGTAGTAGGAGAAAGAAATAAAGTCACTAACCAAGAAGGAAATATCAGAAACAAAATCAAGGGGGAAGAAGAGAAGCAACCAGTAAGCTAACCAACTCCAACCAGACTAAAGAAACTAAAAAAGACCACAGTAACCACCAACCAAAATAAGTAACAACACAACCACCAAAGCCACAAAGGAAAGTAGCAGCCACACCCAAAACCAAACCAACCCAACCTGCTAAAATGAAATAAAAGGAAGAGAAGCACAACCAACATCACATCCAGAGAAGGCACCCAAAACCAAGAAGCTCAAGGAGACCAACAACAAAGCCCCTAGAGAAAGCCAACCAACCAACCAACCAAAAGCCAAAAAAATAAACCCACAAGAGATACTACAATAGAAGTAAGAGCAGTAATCAACAATAGCCTGATAACCAAAATAGCAAAAGCCAGCATTCCAACCTATAAAATACAAGAATAAGACAAAAATAGAAAATGCCCAAGAAAGGACAGAAGCCAAGAGTAACTGAACAAACCAAAACCACCAGAAGCTCCCAAACAGCCCTAAGAAAACCACCAATAGGAAAGCAAGAAAAAAATACTAAGAAAATCTAACATAAGGAAAATAAGATTTATCTACATTAGATAGCCCTCTTAATTTCTTAGAAATATTCACATTGGTAAATAAAGTAAAATTAGAGAGATTACAACCCAAACCAGCTAAGAAATTCACACAAGCATTACCTTCTCTTAAAATATGAGTAATTTTAAAAGAAAGTTTAGATATAATAGCTTTAATATTTCTAATTTAATAAAAAAGCTCAGCATTACCCTTATTGTTAAAATTGATCATAGTAACAACCATTTCAGCATCAGATTCCAACCAAATAGTATGAAAATTTCTATACAAACAAAGCTTAAGAGCATGATAAATAACCAACAATTTAGCAAAAATAACAGAATTATTAGAGAGGAGTGGAAAAAACCAAGATAATATCCCAAGATCATTTCTAAAAATACCACCACAACCCGACTTGTTCTATGAAACAAATCCATCAGTATTAATTTTAATACAACAATTAAGAGGCTTAATCCAATGAAGAATTTTATAATCTAGAGACAAGTCACAATAAGAAAAATAGATACCCAATTTAGAGGCAAGAAACTTGCAAAATCTAAAATTAGTACCACTAAGAAGCGTAGCCTTATGTAAAGAAAAAAATCATATCTTTATTCCTAGTAATATTCCTCTTATAATTTAAAGGCACATTATGATGCTTAGCATCATTCTTGTCAAGCCAAATAAACCAAATCAAAGAAATAGCCACCATAATTTTGATATGCCCTTCAACAATATTAAGAAAATAAGAGTCAAGAAGTTGCATTAAAGTTAAATTACCATTGAAATAACTTAATTTAAACAAATCTTCATACCAACTCCAAACTTTAGATGTAATGGCACCATTAACAAAAACATGACTAACATTCTCAATATGATAGCAAAAAATTTAGATGTAATGGCACCTGTCCAAACTTTAGATGTAATGGCACCATTAACAAAAACTTTAGATGTAATGCCACTTGTCTTATGGACTATGTTAAAGGATTTTCAGCACCTGCAAGCAAACAAAAATTTTATGATTTATTTATTACAATGATCCCTTTAACATAACCCCTTGCAAAAAGTAGTGTTAAATTTAGAAATAACACCCTAACATCCAGTCTAATGAAGAAACAAGCCTAGGCATCCAGTCTAATGAAGATCACATTTTGTTTAAAAATGACCACAACTGAATTCCTTAAGGAAAAACTCAAGCTCGTTAATGGAATACCTCAATTTGTTGGACGATTGGCTTTAGAATTGATCCTAGAGCTTTAGAACCTCGAATCGAACTTACTTGCCAATGGAATTGGGTTAATTCCACACCGATTATTCCCTAGACCAACCCTTGGCTTGAAAATTTTAGCTTTGGTGGTTTGCAATGGTTAAGGACACTTGGGAGGGGGAAGAGCTTTCATTTGGCTTCAGTTTGGATGTATGAAGGTGAAAGGAAGTTCAATCCTTGGGAAGAGTGTATCTGTTTTTGCTATGTACAGAGCTTTAAAGCACTTTTTGGCTAATCCTTGGTCAGCTAGGGGCATGAGAGCTTGAAGCTTGCTAGGATGCCCCTCTCCTTACAAGTATCTGTCAAGAGGTGGGAAGATGGGGAAAATTGGATTTTACCGCCTCGGTGAATTTTTTTAATTCATTTTGGGATTTCTCATTTAGTTCTTTAAGTGTCTTAGTTAAGGAGATTAATTAGCACTTAATTCCCTCATAAGCAAGGCTTAAGAGGATTAGTCTCCATCTCATATGCATTGGTTGAAAGTGATTTGAATTTTCCTTGGGTTTGATTTTAATGTAGCCTATTTAGGTTATTTTGATTTAAGAAATTTAACTTACCTAATCTAGGCCTCAATGGACTCAATTTTCATTGTTATTATGATCAAAACATGTTTATTTGATCATTTGAAATATTTTTTATGATTTAATTTGTTCAAATTTTAGTGGGTTGACCTTTTGACCAAGTGGGCTCACTTAAGTCAGTCCTAGGTTGACTAGAGTTGACTTTAGGTTTGACTCTGAACTTCCATTTTTTTCATTAATTTACTTGATTTAATTTATGTTGGATTATTTGACTTGGTTTTTCATCAAACTAAGTAGATTGAATTTAGCTCAAAATGCATTTCCTAAGTTACTAAGCATAATGACTTGGATATTGAATTAGAAAATTTCTATTTGAACTTAAGATCTTCTCATTGCTAAAATGACCTCTTTCAAAAATGAGGTCAACAATTGGACCCCCAATATTTGTAGTGGATCAACCAGAATACACTGCACATATTGGTGTTGACCATATTGATCAACATACAACCATAAACTTGGGGTTCCAATTCATGATTTTGATTTTTGATTTGAATTTCTATTTAGGTTTTGATTGTGAAAGATAGGTATATGTACACTATCTTTGCTTTGAGGTGTGATTCATTCCTAAAACTTAACTTCATTAAGTTCTAGGATGAATAGAAATGGAATCAAAGAATGATCAATTCCCAATGCAATCACTATGCTCAAAGGGACTTACTCTTAAAATAGAATAGTAGTGATCCATGTGATTAGCTAATAAGATGGGGCCATTAAGATCACTATGCTCAAAGGGACTTACTCATAAAATAGAATAGCAGTGGTCCATGTGATTAGCTAATAAGATGGGGCTATTATGGGCATGGTCCATCCTAGTTAGCTAAAGAGAGGAGAGGGGTCTTTAAAGACATGATCCAATCCTCAAAAGCTATGCTAGGGAGAAGAGGCTCGAAATGCTTGATCCTAATCCGTAGCACTTCGACTACTAAATAGGGGTCACATGGACTTAATCCTATTTGAGTAGTCCAAAGAAATGGGGCCTTCAATGGATTGGTTCCATTCCATAGAAATTTGCATAGGAAGCCAACTGGGGAACTTACTCCTATTTGGTTAGAAAGAATGCTGACTAGGGAACTTACTTCTTTCTAATTAGAAAGAAAGCTGACTGGGGACTTACATCTTTTTGATTAGCTAATAAGATGGGGTCGTTAAGGGCATGATCTATCATAATTAGCTGAAAAGAGAAATGGAGTCCTTAAAGACATGATCCAATCCTCAAAATAGGATGCCAACTAGGAACTTACTCTAATGTGATTAGCTAATAAGATGTGGTCGTTAAGGGCATAATCCATCTTAATTAACTGAAAAGAGGAAAGGGGTCCTTAAATACATGATCCAATCCTCAAAATAAGATGCCAACTGGGGGACTTACACTTATGTAGGATGCCGAGTGCGGGACTTACTCTGACTTGAGTAGAAAGAATGCAGACTAAGGAACTTACTTCTTTTCGAGAAAGAATGTCATGGGACTTACTTCTTTATGATTACCTAATAAGATGTTAAGGGAATGATCCATCCTAATTAGCTGAAAAGAGGAGAGGGGTCCTTAAAGACATGATCCAATCCTCAAAATAGGATGCCAACTAGGGGACTTACTCCCAGATGTTTAGAAAAAATGCTAACTAAGGGACATCTTTTTGGCTATTAGAAAGGGGTCATAAAGACTTGAACTAATCTAAATAGCCTGTGTAACATGAAATGGGTCACAATGACTTGATCTAATCATGTACACAATAGTAGAATGTTGACTGGGGGCTTACTTCTAGATGTTTAGAAAGAATGTTGACTAAGGGACTTACATCATTTTGGCTATTAGAAAAAGGGTCATAAATACTTGATCCAATCTAAATAGCATGTGTAACATGAAAGGGGTCACAATGACTTGATCCAATAATGTACACAATAGTAGGATATCGGCTAGGGGACTTATTCTTGAGTGTTTAGAAAGAATTTTGACTCAGGGACTTATATCTTTTTGGCTATTAGAAAGGTGTCCTAAAGACTTGATACAATCTAAATAGCTCGTGTAACATGAAAGGGGTCACAATGACTTGATCCAATCATGTACACAAAAGTAGGATGCCGACTGGAGGACTTACTCCTAGATGTTTAGAAAGAATGCTGACTAAGGGACTTACATCTTTTAGCTATTAGAAAGGGGTCAAAAAGATTTAATCCAATCTAAATAACTTTTGTAACATTAAATGATTCATAATGACTTGATCCAATCATGTACATAATAGGAATGGTGCCAAAAAGGGCTTGCTCAAAACTTATGGAAAGTAGGAATGGTGCCACGAAGGGCTTGCTCCAAACCTACAAAGATAGTTTTTCATGGGAATGGTGCACGAAGACTTAATCCAAACCCAGAAGGACATGAGAAAGGTGCCACAAAGGGCTTGCTCCCATCTCACATCATGTATAGGAAAGGTTCCAAAAAGGGCTTGCTCCCACCTTATAGGTGATATGAATGACAAAAAAGGGGTCAAAGTGACATACTCCTAATCCCCAAAAGTTTTGACTAATAAGCAAGAGTTTCATGAACTTAATCTTTACTTGATCAGTCTAACTTGATGAAAGGGTGATGGAAGGTTTGCTTCCATTTCTTGATTGCACTAATACTCCTTACACATGAAGAAGTTTAGTGAAGAAGGTTTCAAAGAGTTGGAAATTTTTTTTTTTGAAGAAGGATTTGGGTATATTTTGGACCCAATGCTTTAGTATGCCATGAGCATAGAAGTTCATCATTTTTCTTTCTTTCTTATTTTCATCTCAAAGTTACAATGAACCATGCTAGATGTCCATGTCACTAAAGGCAAGACATCATAGAGTACTAACATGAAAATTCTATCTTTTTGAGCTTGCATGTGACTATGTAGTTCTTTAGGTAGTAAGAACCAAAGTCAGTCAGTGCTTCTCAAATGTAATTTCTATTTCTTTTTGTTTGGACATGTATGCCTTTTTTGCTATGTTGACATGAATCAACAGCTTATAGGGAATTCTCTTGGGGTCAATAGAGATCAAAAGATTCCTTTAAATCTTTTCAAAGTGAATGAGAATCAAGATAATCTTTTGGATTCTCATGGAGACAAAAATTTTATCCCTAATCAATAATGGAATTGAAAGGATTAACTTGTTAGAAAAATTAAGATTCTCCTAATAAGTTTGAAATTGAATTTCTTCAATTAATTTATTGTCCTTTTAAAGGATATATGAAATGAAATTTAATGACTTTCTTTGATTCATTTCTCTTTTTTTTTTGCATTTTTGATCCTTTTATATTTTACTACAAGGTCTTTGAAATTACTTCAAAAGTAAATTTTAAGACTCTATATGTAGTAATATGATTGTTCTTCAAATCATATTGATGTTTCTTTTATTTTATTTTTCTTCTTTAGCAAGATTTTCAATATAACCTTCAACCTAATTGAAAGTGGGATTATAAGAAATCTTAATCAAGACCCTTTTTGCTAAATTGCCCAAAATATTTTGAGATTGAATGATATGACTGTATAAGAGAACATTCTTGTTAGGATTTTGGATGTCATATCATATGCTTTCAATTCTTCTTTTCTAGAATTATTTTAATTTGACAATTTTCTGATAAGTTATCTTAAGAAGGATAATCTTATGCATGAAAGCCTTTTTTTATTTTAAAATGAAATATGGGTAATATGAAACCATTTTCAAGGTAAAGATTCTACCCTAGTCCCAAGATGTGGGTTAATAATGATGTTAGCTAACCAAGATGAATGTTTTCTTCTCATGTACATCCATCATTTTCTAGCTTTTAATTTAGAAAAAATTTTACTTTTCTTTTTGAATTTAACCACTCAAGGGACTTAGTTTATGAAATGGCATCAAGCTTAAGTTTATAGACCACATCCGAGATTTCAATTTATTTCCAGATAAAGTAGTCTTTAAACCAAAAGATAGGTTGATCAAGTCATCAATAGCTAACTCATTAAAGAGTTAGATCATTGATATCAACTTGTCAATTATGGAATGGGATTTTTCTTCAAATTCTAAGAGTGCATTCCAAACTTGAAGACTATATAAATCTTCAAACACATCTAAACAAAATTTATGCAATCTACTAGAGTGCCTTTTGAAAAGAAAGTTAGGATCGAAACTACTTAAGCTTTTTATCCTACAATGGCTCTATGAGTCCATAACTTTTCTTTTCTATGGTTATAGGCCACTTGCAATGGAATTAGAGTATACTCAATGAGATCTTTGCCATACAAAGGATATGGACCCTTGGAAAAGAAGATCCACTATCTTTTCTTTTAACCCACCAAGCGAGCCCACCCAATCATGGCAAAGGCTAAAATGATAAAGTATGAGATATATGCTTATTTTTGTTCAGCTAGGGACAATTTTTGACTTCTAACCCTACCACTTTATTTTGATGCAGAGAAGTTTGAAGTTAAAATGTCCATTTACATTGGGTATTTTCACTTCATTTGTAATGGAATCAGTATACTCAATGGGACCGACAAAAAATATGGACTGAAAAGAAGATCCACTATATTTTGTTTAACCCGCTACTCACCCAATCATGGAAAAGGCTAAAATCACAAAGCATGAGATATCTGAATTTTGTTTAGCTAGGGACAATTTTAACTTCTAACCCTACCATTTTATTTTGATGTGGAGAATTTTAAAGTAAAAAATGTCCACATGTATAAAAACTTTAGACTTCATTCTTTTGCTCTTAGATATAGTCCTTCCAGCCATTTACTTTTCTTTCTTTCTTTCTTTTAGTAATATTCTAATTTCATTTCTTTATGAAAGATTACTAATATGGTTCTAATTCGGGTTAATGGGTTAGTTTGAGTGGAATGAACCCGATTGAGGAGTGAATAAGGAGTTTGGATGCCTCCGAGCTATGCGTATAAGATTCCTTCTAGTTGGATCTAGCACTGGAATTACCTTATTAACCTTGATTGAGTACCATTTGATCCCTTCAGCCAATAGTGGAGTCCACGCATCTATTTCCATGAGATGGATCTAATCTTTTGGATAATTTCTCTCTGGAAATGAATTGAGCCGTTGATGGTTATTGCGGTGGCTAAGTTCTGGCCGTCGGATGAAATTTCCTTGATACACTTATTTTAAACCCTTTCTTTTGTTTCTCTTTCAATAGTTTGAGTTGTCAGACACTCTAGAGAGAGAAAGAGAGCCTGGGAGTGGAGGAGAAAACCCTAGGGTTTTTTTGAGCGGAGAATGGCGATTTCCGGTGAGAAAAACCAGAGATGTCTTCAAGAGAAGGAGGAGAAGAGAAGATGCAGAAGAAAAGGAAGTTTGCTCTCAGAAAATATATTCATATCCCCACTGTTTGTCTTTCTCTCCCTATTTATACTATTTCATCCCTTGATTTACTTAGTTCTAATGTTTCTTTACAAGATACTCTACTCTTCTGTTGGTATAACTGCTTTCTGTTACAATCAATCTTCTTTCTGTTAGGATGGAATGTTCTTGTAGTTTCTCTTAATTGCCTTTTATCCCTGCTGGTATTTTTTTTGAGTATTGGTAGTTTAATCAGTTAGCTGATCATTCAAAAGCTCTTCTTATTTTCTTATTTTCTATAGTTTTGTCTTTCTATTTAATTTTGGTGGTTAATCTTTCTTTTGCTCTCTGTAGGTGCCATCTATTATTTATGTCTGTAGGAAGGCTCTGGAATACTTTGCTCTGGTTGCTTTACTCTTGTGGCTGTTATTAATGTGCAGTTTTGGTTTTGTAATGGCTTCTATTCTTTTTATATTCTCTGTTGCTCATCTTGATTTTTGATGTGTATTACTTCTCTGTAAGGGTCTTGTATTGAGTTGTATTCTATTGGATTTATGTTGACTTGTAGTCTGTAATATCTTTCTTGTATTCTAGCCTTTCTGTTTATAATTTATGGATGTATGTGGTCTATTTCTTTATTCTTCTAATTCTTTTTAGCAATAGAGTGGCCTATACTGATTCTTATTTTATCCTTTCCTATATTATTGAATGAATTCTTTCATCCAATATGGAGTTTTATTCCTTCGCTTATTATCTTTTAGATAATGGGATCATATCATTACTTCCTCCCCACCTTGTCCTTAAGGTCAAAGTATGGAAATGCTCTATGTATTTCTTTACTTGACACCTAAGAAGAATAGGCTAAGTCCTTCCCATTGTATTAAGATTTCTTGAATTTGTTGATCTAGAGTACTATTCTGATCTAAAACTTTAAACGTTGACTAGGCCTATGACCTGAGTTGGTAATTCTGCTGGGTGTATTATAGAATCTTGTCTGTATTGCTTAAGTCTGGATACATGAAGCACATTATGTATCCTTGCTATTTCTGGTAATTCTATTCCATATGCTACTGTCCCTATTTTATGTAGAATATTGAAAGGACCATAGTATTTTCTCTATAGTTTTGTATACTGATTTCCAGAGACTGAAGTTTGTCTATAGGGCTGTAGTTTAACTAATACTAAATCATTTACCTTGAATTGAAGCTCTCTTCTATGTTTATCAGCCATTTGCTTCATTCTATTTTGAGCTTCCTGTAAGTTTATTTTCAGTAGCTATAGAATTTGGTCCCTTTGTTGAAAAACTATTTCCACCACTGTGTTGGTAGTGGTATTCCCATTATAGGGTATTCCACCTCTGAAATTATTCCTTGAGGTATGCCATGTAGTTTGGCTACATCTGAAATAAAAATATGGGCTATATATGGGGCTATAAAATTGGTTGGAAGGGTTGAGAAGTGTGCATATTTTGATAGTCTATCTACCACCACTAATATAGCCATTTTATTATGAGACTTGGGTAGTCCTGTAATAAAATCCATTGATACTTCCTCCCAAATGGCTTCTGGTATAGGTAGTGGTTGTAGTAGCCCGACTGGTTTCTGAGTATCATTTTTGACTTGTTGATAAAAGTGTTAAGACAAAGTGTTTAATATCTTATTTCATATGCTTCAAGTATAATTGTTGATTCGCCAATGTCTTCTGAATTCCTCCATGGCCTACTACTGGTGTTGAATGTAATTCTCTTATAATAGTGTTTACAAGTCTGAGCTATAACAATCCTGTCTTTATAGTGTGTCAATCCATTAGCAAGTTTATATTTAGGAAATAAACCTGGATTGTCTAATATGTTCTCCTGCAGGTCTTCTAGTTTAGTGCTAGCCTATGTGTCCTCTTTGATTTGTTGCATTATAGTATTGATTTGTTGAGTATAAGCATATAATGACATATAAGTGATTAGTTATCATTTATAGGACTATCTTCTCGGTCATTGGACAAGGCATCAGCTGCTTTGTTTGTAATCCCTGGTTTATATTCAATAGTGTAGTCAAATCCAAGGAGTTTGATTAAAAATCTCTGCTATTTAGGAGTTTGAATTATTTGTTGCATTAGCTCCCTTATGCTCTTTTGATCTGTCCTGATGGTAAACTTGTTACCTAGCAGATATTGTCTCCATCTTGCTACTATTTCTGTTATAGCATATAATTCTCTTGCATATGTTGATGTTTTTTGTACTAATGGAGAGAGTTTCTTACTAAAATAAGCTATAGGATGGCTATTTTGTATTAAAATAGCTCCAATTGTTGTCCCAGATGCATCTGTCTCTATGATAAAAGGCTGAGAAAAATTGGGATAAAGACAGGAGAGATGTCATTGCTTGTTTTAGTTGTAAAAATGCTATTTTTGATTCTTCTGTCCATTAAAAATGTTGCTTGGCTAACATAGAAGTTAGTGGAGAGGCAATGGTTGCATAGTTTTTAACAAATTTTTGATAATATCCTATTAAACCCAAAAAACCTCTTAGCTTGATAATCGGATAACTGCCATGCGCTTGAATCTTTTTGGGATCTACTGCTAGCCCTTGTGCAGATAAAATATGTCCCAAATATTCAATTCTATCCTGTATAAATGAGCATTTAGATGGTTTGATAAAGAGTGAATCTTGCTTGAGTTGTTCCAATACAACTTGGAGATGATTTTGACGTAATTCCAAGGTCTGGCTATATATAAGTATATCATCAAAAAATACTAAGATAAATTTTCTTAAGAATGGCTTAAGCATTGAATTCATTAATGCTTGGAATGTTGATGGTGCATTTGTTAGTCCAAATGGCATTGCAATAAACTCATGTGTTCCTCATGAGTTCTAAAGCTATTTTATAGATGTCTTCTTACCATTGATTTGATGATATCCTGATCTTAAGTCTAACTTTGAAAAGATTATGGCTCCATATAATTCATCCATAAGCTCCTCTAGAGTGGGAATTGGAAATCTGTCAAGTATTGTTACTTTATTTAGAGCTCTGCAATCCACACAAAATCTCCAAGTCCCATCCTTCTTCTTGATTAAAAGAGCTGGAGAAAAGAAAGGGCTGGTGCTTTCTCTGATTAAGCCATTGTCCAACATTTCTTTAATTAGTTTTTTGATTTCTATTTTTTGAAAGTGTGGATATCTATAGTTTTTGACTTTCACTTGTTGAGTTCCAGGTGGCAGATGGAGCTGGTGGTCTATGTCCCTCCTTGGGGGTAAGCTTGCTAGAATTTGAAATAGTTCTTGATATTGGGATAATACTTGCTGTATTTCTGCAGGTAGGTTGCTGAATTCTTTTATAGAGGAATATGTTCCCTCTATTATTTCTCTAATCTGGAAATATGATATTATTTTCTTCTTTTGCTGCAATTTTATGAACTGATTGAAGGTAATGCTGTCCACCTTGGAGGATGTATCTCCTTGTAACTATTTTAATCTGTCCTTAAAGTAGAATTTCATAGTGAGCTTTTTATAATCAATTGTACACTCACCCAATTATTCTAACCATTGAACACACAAAATAACATCTGCTCCTTGCATGGGTAGCAGATAACAATCACTGATAAAAGTGTTTCCTTGTAGTTGGATAGGAATATTAGAGCATATTCCTGAACATTTTAAAGTTTCTCCATTGCCTACTAATACTTGAAAAATTGATGCAGGTGTTACTTTATAGTCAATAAATTTGGCTAGTTTGGATTGAATAAAATTATGGGTTGAACCACTATCAATCAATACTTGTACTTTTTTATTTCCAACCCTTTAATCTTAATATCCAGGATTAGACCTATAAAGGCATTGATGATTGAAATTCCTCTTATAATATTTGCATTTCCTCCTTCTTGTTGTAGATATAGCTCTTAGTCCTCATTGACCATCATTAAAGTAAATAATTTGGATTTACAGATATGACCTCGGTGATATTTTTCATCACAGTTAAAAGATAGTCCTTTCTTTCTTCTTTCTTCCAACTGTGTTGGTGTTAATTTCTGGATTGGAATGTTTATTTGGTATATTATGGATTGATTTCACATGAATTTCATAAATATTTATCTTCCATTAGTTTAGCTAATTGAAAAGCTATTAAGAATTAAAGGCTCTTACTTCCTCTTAATATCATGTCTAAGTCCTGATTCAAAATAGCTTTGTAGAAATTCAGGTGGAATACCTGAAATTTGATTAGCTATTTCTTCAAATTCATTGTAGAAATTCTGAACTGTTATTTTTTGTTGTAGCTTAGCTAATTCTCCTCTCAAATCTATGTATAGAGATGGGCCAAATCTTTGAATGACCTGTTCTTTGAACTGTGTCCATGAATGCAATTGTTTATTTAAGTGCATCCATTGATACTAGCTTATTGCAGGTCCATCCATGTATACTGAGGCAATTAAGAATTTATGGTCCTGAAATAAAAAAAATTAGTCAAACGTACCAACCTCTAGATTTTCTCCATTAAACCTTGGCATATCTACAAGGTCTAATGTTTTTCTATGTGTGTTGTCTATTTGGAATAGAGATTTCGTATAGAGGTACACACGTGATTGTTGTTGGTCTTGATAATTGTTATCCAATTTTTCTTCTATGATAATCTTCTTGAAACTTCATTTAATATCATCGTGATGGAAGACATTTGCTCATCTGTTTGTTGAATCTTCCTACACATTCTTCTATTATCTTGGCTGTGTGTCTTGTTCCTTCTGCCATTGTTGGTTGTGGTAATTAACAAGAGCACCAATGATATGGTTCTAAATTGGGTTAATGGGTTAGTTTGAGTGGAATGAACCCGGCTGAGGAGTGAATAAGGAGTTGGTTAAGCGGCTATCTCCTGAGCCGTCTGATCGCACAGTATTCCTTCTAACCATTGGATCTAGCACTAGAATTACCTTATTAACCTTGATTGAGTGTCATTTGATCCCTTCAGCTGATAGTGGAGTCCACGCATCTATTTCCTATGAGATGGATCTGATCGTTTGGATAATTGCCCCCTGGAAATGAATTGAGCCGTTGATGGCTATTGCAGTGGCTGGGTTCTGGCCGTCGGATGAAGCTTCCTTGATACGCTTATTTTAAACCCTTTCATTTGTTTCTCTTTTGACTGTTCGAGTCGTCAAACACTCTAGAGAGAGGAAGAGAGGCTGGGAGTGGAGGAGAAAACCCTAGGGATTTTTCGAGCAGAGAACGGAGGTTTTCGGTGAAAAAAACTAGAGATGTCCTCAAGAGAAGGAGGAGAAGAGAAGATGTAGAAGAAAGGGAAGTTTGCTTTCAGAAAATATATTCATATCCCCACTATTTGTCTTTCTCTCCCTATTTATACCATTACATCCTCTGATTTACTTAGTTTTAATGTTTCTTTACAATATACTCTGCTCTTCTGTTGGAAAGAAGAGCTCTAGTTTGCTTGAGGAGGTAGTACGTCGCTAATTTTGGTGGAAGTCAAAAGATCAATCAGAAGAGCATCCACCTCAATCCAAATATTGAGCCCATTTTGGAGGCAAATCTCAAGTGCTTTGAACTGACATAAGCTCAAGAATGGGACAAGGAAGTGGGGGATAAGCAAAAGCACATAGTACTATACCCTTAGAATTCGAAAATGCCACCACAACTAGAGCCATTATGAGAGCCATCGATTAATTTTAATAATGGTCAAGAGGTTTTCCAATAAACAATTATGTCATTTGGACAATAAGGTTGGTCAGGCAGAATAAAACCCAGTTTATTGGCCACAAATATATAGCCTTTGAATTGTCTATAATGAATAAGTTGGCTTTAAACAAGTCACGAATTTTATTTTTAGTTCTAGCAATAATCCTCACGTGGTTCATAGGGATCCCACAATATTTTGCATCATTTCGATCCATCCATATGAACCAAATAAAAGTGATAGCAGTGACGACTTTAATGTGACCTGGAATAATATTATCAAAATAGACTTCAAGAAGTTGATATAAAGTAAGAGAGCCATTAAAATTGACAGTGTTAAAAAGATCATCATACTAAATCCAAAGTTTTGAAGAAATGGCCCCATTGACAAAAACATGATTAACATTCTCAATATGGAAACAGCATTGACATTTACAGGGTAAATGAAAACCTTTTCCCCACAACAAGGAATCAACAGGGATAAATTTTTTCAGAATATGCCAAGTAAGAACAGAATAAGAAGTAGGGATATTGTTATTCCAAAGTTTAGAGAATACATAGGAGGAATCATGAGTATCTTTAATGTGGAGCCACACATTTTTGAGGTTGAAATCACCATTATGTGAGAGCTTAAAGAGAATCTGGTCTTGATTTATTAGAGTGATAGGAATAGTAGAAACCATATTCAAGAAAGTAAAAGGGATAAAATTAGCAAGCTTACTATTGTTCCACTTGTTGTTATGCCAGAAAGAGTTTACTCTAATAGCGGCAGTGTTATGGGTGGAGAGTAAGTCATCAATGGATCCACCTCCACTCCATCTTGCCAAAAGAAAGAAGTGCCGAGTTAATGCCCCAACAAATTAAGGATTCAACATCCCATTTGACAAAAACAAAGTCTTTTCCACATAGGAGAATCAATTTAAAGGGACAAATGAGGGTGTTTACCGCAATATTTAGCATCATGAAATTAGCCCAAAGACTATGATTACTCCTAAAATTCCACCAGTTTATAGGAAAAGGCATTGATAGCTTCTTTATGGATTTATAACCAAGACCACCTTCTCAAAATTGCCACAACTTTTAAACCAAGAGGTCCAGGCATTTTTTTAGAGGTATTGGAGCCCAAAAATTTGTTTAGGAGATGCTCAATTCTCATGATGATAGAATGGTACAATGGTTTGGATGAGATATAAAGGCATGGAATTAAGAGTGCTCTTAATCAAGGTAAGCCTACCACCAAAAAGAGAGTAAATGAAATTCCCAAACCAAAATTTTATTAGATATTTGAATAAGGTCATCAAAAAGATGAGATCTTTTCTGGCCTTTAAAAAGTGGAGCCCCGAGATAATTAATGGGAAGTTGACTATGCTTAAAATTAGTAATTCTAGAGATTTGATTTAGTCTATTGGTAGGAATCTTAGCTGAGGGAATAAAACAACATTTTCTTTCATTAAGGAAGAGTCCACTAACTTTGCCAAAGTCATTTAAGAGATTCTTAATAGTTTTAACATGTTGAAGAGAAGCATGAAGATTATAAAATCATCGAAAGCTAAGATGAGAAACAGGGAAACCACCATGACTTTTATAAACCATGTTAGTTTTAATGAAAAGATCATTGAGGCTCCTCGAAAGATATTCAACAGCATCGATAAAAAGAGAAGGAGAAAGAGGGTCACCTTGATGCAAACCATGGCTCGAAGTAAAGAAACCAAGGGACTCACCATTTATGATAACAGAAAACCAAACGTTAGTGATACAACTTTTTATAAGCCAGATAAAATTTTTAGAGAAACCAAACAAATGTAAGATTTGAAAGAGGAAATCCCATGAGAGGTTGTCAAAGGCTTTAGAGATGTCCAGTTTGAAGAGAATATTACCTCCTAGAAGAAACATCAATGTCATGAACCACTCTTGAGAAGAATATTATCGATATGGCTCTATTTTTAATGAAGCCGCTTTGGTTGGGGAGATGATTTTAGTTAGTAGGGGCTAATCCTATTATTAATTAATTTAGCAATGAGTTTTTGGAAAAAGGTGCAAAGTCTAATAGGTCTAAAATTCCCCAAGATTCGTGATTGTTGGTTTTGGGAATAAGGACAATAAGTACTTGCAAAATATTTGGGAATGGGCCATCAAAGAAATCAATAACAAAGATCAACAAGATCGATTTAATAAAAGGCCAATAATGCTGAAAGAAATGAGTCATAAAACCATCAGGGCTAGCAACAGAATCAGTGTTCATGCTACTGAGAGTACTACTAATCTCTGCTTCCGAGAGACTCATAGTGAGCAAATGGTTATCCTCATTGCTAATCATAGAAGGGATTAGATGGGTGTTGGAGGGGGTTTTTAACGAAGGATTAGAGTTTAATAAATTTTGAAAGTGATGTATGATAGATTCCTTAATTTCATTGTTATCAGTTATCTAGCCATTATTAGAGTTCTTAATTTTCTTAATCGAGTTTAAAGCTTTTCGTTTATTACAAATAGCATGGAAATACCTAGTGTTTCTGTCGCCATCAGCAATATATTTGCTAGCGGCTTTTTGATGCCAATAGGTTTCCTTCATATTTTGGTAATTAATCAAGCTATCTTTGGCAATGCTCAACTCATTGCTTTGGGATGCTTAACACAGCCTCTTCAAGAGAACAAATAACTTGTTCCATAGCTTTAAGATTGGTAAAAAGATTTTTAAAAATATGCTTGTTCCACCAATTGAGGTTTTATTTAAGCCTCTTGAGCTTAAGCCAAAACTGAATCATGCCTTTAACGGAATTATCCGGGTGAACAGGAGCCATCCAATTAGTGAAAACAATATTAGTGAAATCGCCATGTTGGGTCCACATATTTTGGAATCTAAAAGGTGAGGGGAGTAGAAGGGTTGGGGAGTTTTGATAGAGATCAAAAGAGGAGCATGATCGATAAAGTTTTGCTCAAATGCTCAACAGAAGTAAGAGGCCATTGATTGATCCAAAGAGAATTAATGAGGGTCCTGTCAAGACCCTGCCAAAGTCTAGAGTTATGCCACGTGTAATCAAATTGCAATCTAGGATCATATTAGAGAAGTCTTCCATGGAATGGAGGTTAGGAAAACATCCTCCCCTCCTTTCCGAAGAAGTAATGATAGTGTTGAAATCACCCCCAACCAACCAGGGAAGGTTAACTAAGGAGGCGAAGGTTCTTAAGTGATTCCACAGGATGTTCCTACCGGCTCTATTACAAGAAGCATAGATAAAGGAACCAAAAGCTGAAAACTCACCTAATGAGATTTTGACATTAACCAATTGATCAAGATCATCGATGATGGAAATGGTGATGGAATTATTCCAAAAACACCAAATTTTATTATTAAGATTGAAGAAGAAATTTTGAAATCCAAGCGATCTAGCAACATGGGCAATCTTGGAAGAGTTAATGAAAGGCTCAATAATAACAAGAAATTTGAAGTTATGAGTGCGTGAGGCTCCTAACACGATTACGAGGAGAGTCCCACAACCCGGATATTCCAAATAAAAAATTAATCATAAAAAAAACCAAAGGAAAAGGTAAGAAAAAGAGGAAACAAAAAAAGGAAGAGAGGAGGTCATAATTATTTGTGAGGTGTTAGAGAAGAATGTGTGGTTCTAGTGAAGTTATTATTAGCCATTTTGGCTTTATAAGATTTTTTTTAATAACAGTTTGGAAGGGTCTATCAGTATCCAAAGTATCTCCATCAGAAAGGGATTGGTTTTGATATCCGAATAGAGTAGTATCACCAATGTTTTAGTAGGTGATTTCTCCTTCTTGATCGAGTTAGAATGAGAAATTTGGATCACGAGTATCACTCAGAAATTGAAGGGAGGTTCTTGCACCATTAATAGTACAAATATCATTTTCAATGATGCATATTGATTTTGGTTCGACACAAAGGATCAACATTATTTTGATCCAATATAAGATTCCCATTCAAATTGTCATTAATATTCAAATGAAGTAAAAGGATTGTCATGAGAAGCCAAATTATTACAAGTAGGAGTAGTGCTAGGTAAGTTATCATTAGTTTCGACACACCACAACAAGAGTATTTATACCAAGCTCGATTTTTCATTAGACAAATCAAGAGGTAATAAAGGGTAGTGTAGGAGGGTGAATTCTATTGTAGCTTTTAGGCACATAAGCTAACTTATTGGTTTTCCCGCCAAGAGAGGTATTAGTATCCGTGGTATATTCTTTTTAAGGTTAGTGTAGCACAAAGCATTCAAAATGATCATGACCATGGATCTTACAGGAGTGCAAAAGATAGAAATTTTCAAATTCTACTTTCGATTATATCCAAATTTTTGATCCGATCCAAACTTCTTTGGGGTATTTTTTGGTAATGTCAATCTCAACCAAGATACGCAATAGATGGTCGAGATCTAGGCGGGTTTGATCAATTTGAAGGGGTCTACCAAATAGAGCACCAATTGCAAACAGAACTTGGTGAGTAACATAGTGAATTCTCATGTTGGGAAAAGCAAGCCATAAAGGAACAATAGGGGATTCATCTTTCACATCAAAAAGGAGGGACCATTTCAAGAGCCGCATTTGACAATTATACACAAAATAGGAGCGACGAGCAAAGACTCGATAATAATCTAAATCATTTGATAACTGAATGAGGATATGTCAAGGATCAATCACCCAATAGTGAAGACTTCAAAGCTTTAAGCTATGGAAGAATGATCGATATTATCTAGTAGGCCGAGAGAATTTACCAACCAAAGAGAACTCAAAGGCTTAGCTAATTTATCCACATCCCGGTCGAACACACGATACCGAATCCACAAAATGAAGTTGAAATTAAGTTAAACGAGGCACTAGAGTTAGGGATCTTACTAGAAAGAGCATCCTTAAAGGACTTGACAGCAGGCGCATTAACGGATGAAATCGGATCCAAAGTACCTTTAGGATCGAGAGCCGATGCATCCAGAGTCGTTGCTTGCATGGAGAGTGATGCCTCCACCATTGAATGATCCAGAGAGAGTCACATAAGCAAGCAAGCCGAGAGAGGAAGCGCAACCAAGCAGTAAAATAATGATCATGATCGGAGGAGCCCGAAATGCTGCCAAACTGCAGAAACTTGCACGGGAACACAAAATTGCCAGAGAGGGATCGCAGCCGAGAGGGATGGTTTTGTGATTTAAGGTTTTGGGTTTAGGGTTTAGGGTTTAGGTTTTAGGGTTTTGGGTTTAGGGTTTAGGGTTTTAGGGTTTAAGGTTTAGAGTTTAGGGTATTTAGGTTTTAGGGTTTATGGTTTAGGGTTTAGGTTTTAGGTTTAATGTTTAGTTTTTAGTTTAGGATTTTTAGTTTTTTCTTAACAGAGAACCAATTCAGATTCAACATTTCATCTTTTCTATTTCATCAACCAAGAACAAACCAAGTTTTCCAAGACACAAATGATGAAATAAATCAAAAATGAGCACGCATAGAACAAATCAAAAACCTTAGATAACTAGAACCATCTCTACTGTGAAGACACAGCCATAAGCTTGATCAAATCACATCTTGCTTTCTCGTTCCCATCAACCATCGCCTCTCAGTAGCGTTATCCACCATCACATCCCTGATTTCTCCCTCTGCCACTACAACGGTTGTAACCTAAATCACTCCTCTTACCTCCATAACCACCACTGCTCCAACCACCATCTCCATATCCACCATCACCTCGATCCCCACCACCAGTGATAAATGCCACTTTATTTTTTTTTATTTATTTTAAAGTTTTTTTATGTTTATTTTTTAGGTTTAGGTTTTTATTTAGTTTTTATTTTATTTTATTTTAGGTTTATTTTATTCTTATTTTATGGTTAGTTTTATTTTATTTAGGTTTTTTATTAGGTTTATTTTATTATTTATTTTATTTTTAGGTTTAGTTTAGGTTTTATTTTTATTTTTACATCATTTATGTTTAGTTTATTTATTTTATTTTTAGGTTTAAGTTTTATTTTGGGTTTAGGGTTGTAGGGTTATTTTTGGGTAAGGTTTTTAGGGCTTGGATTTAGTTTTAGGGAGTTTAGCTTTGGTCTGGGATTTGGCCTATTTTTATAGCTCAGGTTTAGGGTTGGGTTAAGATCAGTTAGGGAGTGGTAGTTTAGACTCCAGTTGGGTTAGCAGGGTCAAGTTGGTGGTGGGTTATAGGTTTAGGATTTGGTGGGTAGCATAGGGTCAGCTTTTAGGGAGGTAGGTAATTAGGTTTAAGGTTTAAGTTTAGGATTTAGGGCTCAGGGTTTTTTTTAAAAAAGCAAACCCGACATGTAGTTTATTTTTATTTAGTTTATTTTTTATTTATTTTAGTTTATTTTATTTTTATTTTTATTTAGGTTTAGTTCTATTTATTTATTTTAATTTAGGATTTTTATTTTTGTTTATTTTATAGGTTTAGGTTTAGGTTTAAGCTTATTTTTTGTTTAGTTTTATTTTTATTTTATTTTATAGGTTTAGGTTTTAATTTTATTTTTTTAGGTTTATGTTTTAGTTTTTTTTTAGTTTATTTTTAGGTTTTTTTTAGTTTAGGTTTAGGCTTATTTTTAGTTTATTTTATTTTATTTAGAGTAGTTTAGATCTTGTGTTTTATTTTTAGATTTTATTTATTTTATTTTAGGTTATTTTAGTTTATGTTTATGTTTATTTTATTTTGTTTATTTTAGGTTTAGGGTTTAGGTTTTATTTTTTTATTCATTTTTAGGTTTATTTTTTGGTTTAGGTTTTTATTTAGTTTTGATTTTATTTTATTTTTAATTTACATTTAATTTTTATTTTATTTAGGTTTTTTTACTTTTAGGTTTATTTTATTTTTTTTAGTTTAGTTTAGGTTTTCATTTATTTTATTTTTATTTAGTTTTTTATTTTATTTTTTTATACTTTTATGTTTTGGTTTAGGTTTTAGTTTAAGTTTTTTATTTTGTTTTATTTTTATTTTATTTTATTTAGGTTTTTATTTATTTTATTTTTATGTTTTATTTAGTTTAGGTTTAGGGTTTAGGGTTTGGGGTTTAGGGTATATGGTTTAGGGTTGTAGGGTTTAGGGTTTAGGGTTTAGGGTTTTTAGGATTTAGGGTTTAAGATTTAGGGTTTAAGTTTTAGGTTTAAGGTTCAAGTTTTAATTTATGGTTTAGGGTTTTTGGTTTTTTTTAATAGAGAATAAATTCAGTTTCAACATTTCTTCTTTTTAATTTTATCAACAAAATAACAAACCAGGGAAGTGAGGTAATCAAATGACCTCCTTGAGGCTAGCTAAAGCCTCTTGTTCCTAGGATGTCCAGACTATATACCCATTACCATTCAATACTATATAAATCAACACTTGAATAGAGGAAAGAGAACTCAACATTCATGCACTTAAGCTATAAGAATATGCATTTGTTAAGTATTTATAACTAGCATCATAACACATATTATTATTCATTTATAAGCTTTTAAAAAATACATTTGGATTTAATAGTGATAATAACCACACATATATTAAATTAAATCAAAAAAAGCAAGCTTACATATAGGAAATCCATTTTATTTTACTTGATTTTGAAAAGATGGATGCATGAATTCAAATGGCATACCAAATTTTACCTGATTGGAAAGAGGACAATCAAATATATGCATGTGATTCATTCAACCAAACTAGTTCTTAAGGACTATTAAATCAAATAAGATTTTTTTAAAGCAAACCAAAGCTTCTTTATTAATTAAGTTTTGGATTTGATTTGATTTAAAAAGGAGAAGAGAAATCATCACTTGTTGATTTAAACCCATTCCCACATTGGTGATTTGATTTAATTTAAGGAAATGTAATTAAGTTGATTTTATGGGTTAATTAAGTTGAACTTTAATTAAATGATTAATTACCCTTACCTATGTTACCTTAAAGTAATTAACTAAATAATTATGAGCCAACATGATATGCATATAAAATAAACTTGCAATAATTCTAAGAAATAAAAGGGGTCTAATGCAATTGGCTCATGATTAATAGTTAATTAGTTTAAGAGACTTAATTAATTACTTTTATGGTTTTCCCACACATGTGGACTAACCATAATTTCATTGAACTCCTTTAGGTTATTAAACAACTAAAGATCTTCCCCATGATTTAATTAATTAATGTCTGATGTGATTATGATTTTAATTTGATTAAGTGATTTAATTAACTAGTTAAATCTGAATTAATTTCATTTTAAAATAGAGTGAAATGAACTTAGGGAAAGGGATCCAAACCCTATTCCTTAGTTTTCTTACTAGTGAATAATGACTAATAAACTTAATAACCAATTTGATAATGTTCATGGTATTAATTAATCATTAATTAACTTAAAAGAGAAGTTAAGGTTTAATTAGTTAATTTTTCTAATTTAGTGAGCAATATATCCTAAGAAAATCATGGGAGGCAGAGGTCATCCCATTAAATTAACCCACAAAATTTTTGATTAATTGCTCAAGTAATTTGTGATTAATTGCTCAGTCATTAAAATTGATTAATTAAGCCTAATGAAAGCATAGTCGTGTTGAAGCCACAAGGTGTGCTTTCCACGTGGCACCACGGGATTGGCTACTTAAAACTTATCTGACTCAATGCCTATGTGGTACCGGCGGACATGCTTTCTCGTTTGTTGTCCGATCTAATATCGGACAGCTATGATTAATCCCATAGGTTAATAGGATTAAATCAGATGGATCTAGCATTCTAATCATAATAGTCCATTTTGATCACACAGAATAGACGATACATGATCCAACATCACACGAGTGAGGGAGAATGGAGTCTCTCCACCAATACTCACTTGATATGAGCTTACCCGAGCTCGAATCAACTCCAAAAGGATCCCACACCTTCATGACATCAATCGAAGGGGATCCAATGGTCAAGATCACATGAGATGCAAGTTTTCTTCAAAAAGCTACAACCCATACTTAAGGATCAATTTTGGAAGCATACCCCATCGGAGATCAAGACCGGAGGCTTGAACGATTAAGAAAGCTTCCTCTAGTGGAGATGAAGCCCTGTTGAGCAATAATTGGATCAATTCCTTGATGTTCGCTCAGAAGGCCACAAATCGATGATTTGGAGATCAGCATTGATCGAAGTCCCACCTCCTATGCTCAGAAAGCTTGAGAGATGATTCCTTCTTGCTTGATAAAGCCTATAGAAGGTGTGTGCAAAGTTAATTTGAGTTTGATGGAGAAAAGGGAAAGTTAGGTCAGAAATGAGAGTGTCCTATTTTATGATGGATGGGAATGGCATTTTTAGATCAAGGAATGAGCTTGGGAGCTTAGGGATTGGCTCTAATGGCTCATCTTGGATAGTTAGGGCTCCAAGGAATGATTTTTGTGTGTTTTTGAGTGGAAATGAGGGGGTGTATACCCACCATCATCTTGATCAGATGGTGGGATTGGGTTTGGCTTCTAGGCCATCCCACCATCTCGTGGAGTGGGTGTGGAGGAGGTGAGTTGGCTTAGCTAGGTTGGTTGAAGGTGTGAAGGTGGCTGTCAGGGAGGAATCATGGGTGTCGTATGGGTTTCAAATGTTCTAATGGGGAAGGTGAGGTGATTTCACCTCCCATGGGTCATGATCCAACCATCCCCAGTCGTTGGGCAAGTCTTAGGTGCCTAAGTGGACCATTGGAGAGTACCAAGTGGCCAAGGAATGAAAATGACCACTTACATGGGTGATTTATCTCATGTGATTCCCTTTACCCATGGGTAGAATAATCATTTGGCAATGTATTTGATTTGTGCAGATTTGAAATGAGCCAAAAGTGGGCTAGCCTGAATTTCAAGTAAATTGGAGTTGATTTGGTTAGGTTTGGCTCAATTTGAATCATTTAGGAAAAATTGGGTTAAGTTGGGTCAAGTTGACCAATTGGTCAAATTGGGTCAAACCAAGGGTTGGGTCAAGTTCATATGATCATTTGGGATGTTTTGGTTCAATTGGTTTGGTTTAGTTTAGCTTAGATTTGATTTTGGCTCATTTGAATTCATTTGATCAAATGGTTAAGTTGACCAATTTGACCAAATTGGCTAAATTGGCTTGGGTTTAGCTGTCCAATTGAAGATGATTATAGGTTTGATTTCAAATTTAGATTTAGTTTTATTTTAGGCCAACTTGAACCTTTAGGTCAATTGGGTTTAATGGGTCCAATCATGGCTTTGGTCATGTTCAACAATCAATTTGGAATGAACTTGAGCCATTACTTGCAATCAATTTGGTTTATATTTTGATTTGACCCAATTTGGTCTTTTAGGTCAATTTGGGTCATCTTGGGTCAACTGGGCCAATTGGGTTTGATTTGAATCAATTGAAGGTCAAGTCATATTCAAATATTGATTTTGATTTGGTATGAATCATTGGTTTCAAGGGATTTGGCTTAGGTTTCAATTTGGCTAGTTTGTGTTCATATGGGTTAAGGGGTTGACTTGGTCAAATGACCAATTGACTTATTTTGATCCAATTTATGACAATTGATCAACCTAGGGTGATCAACAATCATGATGGGAGGTTTTGATGGGCTTGGTTCAATCCAATTTGGGTAGGATTAGAACTTGGCTCAAATAAGTCAAATTGGCCACTTTGGGTCAAGTGGACCAATTGGGTTTTGTTGGCTTGATTTTGGGTTAAGCTTAATTTATTTGAGTTTATATATGGATTTGGGATTAATATATAAATTCAATTGCAATTGGCTTGGGCTCAAATGGGTTATGGTTCATTTGAACATTTCAAGTCAAAAGGGTTAAGTTTGGTTTGACTTGGGTTGATTTTGGTTTGGCTTTATGATTGTAGATTTCATTTATATTTGTGAATATGATTGAATGTATGATTGATTCATTGGAAAATCAATTGAATTTGGGTTTTGGAATGAAGGAATTTGGGTCATGTGGCTTAGGTTTGGACTGTTATTTGGTTTGATTTATTTTTGATGATTTATATGTATATTTCATTTAAATTTGTAAAGATGATTGAAAATATGATTGATTTGTAGAAAATGAATTGAGTTTGACTTGATTTGGATTAAGATTTGGCTAAGTCCATGGGATAGGTCATATGGCCTAGGAAGGGTTTTGATTTAATTTGATTTAGTTTGATTTACTTTTAATCATTGGAATGTATATTTGATTTATATTTAGGAATATGACTGAAGATAGAAATTTATTATGAGAAAATAAATTAATTTTGGATTAAGATTTGGCTAAGTCCATGGGATAGGTCATATGGCTTTGGAAGGGTTTCAAGTTTGGATTTGATCATGGGCTTCAATCATTTGGTTTTGGAGTTTGGGTTTGGATTTGGATTTGAATTTGATGTTTGAACTAAACTAGAGGTATGGTTGGTGACCATGATTGGATTTGGGTTGTAGGGTAGGTGGATTATCCTAATCCAAGGCATAACCTAATCATATGGTTAACTAAGTCTTTAGGCTTAGGTTAAGTGTTTACCTAATTATTAGAAGTGTCTTATTACTAGAGAAGTCTTAGTGTCTAGAAGACTCCTAAGTCTAAGATGGGAAGATTGAATCCACACTCCAAAAGTGAGGACAATAGGCTTTTATAGGTTGGAGATAGATGATTGAAGACCAAAGCCCAGTTCACATTATAGACTCAGATACATATTTCAACAATTTTCTTGAGAGACTATGGATACATGGGAACAATATAGTTTCATCATCTTTACATCAGTGTATGAAGTTTATGAGAGGTGGGATCATTTCTTGTGTAAGGACATATCAAGTTATTTATATATTTCAGGTTACATATATATGTGGATGTGGCACTACCTCCCAAAATCAACAAGTCTATTCTTGTGAACTTGGCCAAAGTTTAAAAATAAAAAAAAGTAAAAGAAAAAGAAAAGGAAAGAGAAAAGGAAAAAGAAAAGAAAAGAGAAAATGGAAAGGAAAATAAAAGGGAGCTAAAATAGACTTCTAGGAGGAAGTGGAGCATGACATTAAATTCTAGTTCATTACTCCATTGGGTACATATGGATGACCTAACCTCCACTAGCAGGAATAGGTTAGTAAAGAAGCGGTATGGAAAACCTCTTTAGCCACAGAAGATATGTCCTGCACAGAGTAGGTTTATCCATATAGACTTAGAATCTAGTTCATGGGATTAGTCTTATATGGTTAGCACCCACTCTTCTTAGGTAGATTCTTAGAGTTTGAGCAGGATAACGATGAAGATCGGGCTCCAAAGTAAAGCATAAGTGCATCCAAGTCTATATGTAAAATAGTTAGGCATCAGTTGGGAACCTTAGCTCTAACCTCACTTTGCTCTCAAAAAGCAGAAGGGTTTGGTTGTTAAAGAAAGCTTTAAGTCAACAACAGGTGTGAAGACTCAGAGGTTCTTTCTGGGAGCATCATCTTTAAGTCAAGAAATTTATGTAGAACTTGAGGATGATTCATATAAAGATTTAATAAAATTACCTTTCGATTGGTACTTATCTTATGTTCATAATTTAGCAAAGAAAAGGTTAATCCCTTATACTTGGTCAAAGCACAGGTTAGACTACTTCAAAAGAATATGGAAGAACAAATGCAAAAGCTCTCAATCAAGATCAAAACTAGGATTCAGTATAGTGGGTTTAGTCGATGATGATGATTACTACTTTATCATCACCAATCATTTGGAGTCTGATTGGTTCTTTTCAAATCATTAACTCATATGAGGAGCTATGCTTAAAACTTTAGATGAAATGATTTTTAAAGATGCACAAGAGTTGAAGAAAAGATCAAGTCAACCATGAGCTCAAAGAAATCAACTTAGAATTGAAGAAGATCCCATATATTAGTTCTTTGTTGAATGAAATTGAAACCAATGACTTAATTAAGCTATTAACTGAGTTTAAGGACTACTTTACATGGAGTTATGAAGAGATGCTTGGATTGGCTCTTGACGTAGCAGTCCATAAACTAGGAATAGAGCCTACTGCTAACCCTATCAAGCAAGACACATGCGATTATACATAGAACAAAAAGTCATTTTTGAAGTCAATAAATTGATCGATGCCGGCTTCATCTGAAAAGAAAAATACCTTACGTATTTGGCCAGCATTGTCTTAGTTAAGAAAAAGAATGACCAAATTCACATATGCATCAATTTTAGAAATTTAAATAAGGCATGTCCAAAAGATTAATTTCTACTACCAATCTCGGAGCTGATGGTGGACATTACCTCATCTCATGCATTCTTCTCTTTCATAGATGGTTTATCTGGATATAACGAAATAAAGATGGCCCCTGAAGATGAAATAAACACTACTTTTAGAACCCCAATCAAAATTTATTGCTATAAGGTTTGCCTTAAAATGTCGGTGCTAAATAAGTATGACTCGAATCATTGGCAAACTCATTCATCATCAAGTCGAGTGCTATATTGATGATCTCGTAGTCAAATGTAGAGAAAAGGAAGAGCATCTCTTTGACTTGAGAGTAGTTTTCAAATAGTTAAGACAATTTAACCTCAAAATGAACCCCTTGTAGTGTGCATTCGAGGTAGCTTCAGGGAAATTCCTTAGGTTTGTTGTCTAACACTAGGGAATCAAAATTGATCTGGAGATGATCAAGGTGTATTAGAAATGCCACCCCCTAAAAGTTTAACTCAACTTCATTCTAAGGTTGGCATCTAAGATGCTTTATATCCAACCTATCGAAGTTGTCAACCATTCTCGACTTGATAAAAGGATCATTCTTCATAAGAAAATTAGAAAACCTAGATAAGTAGGACCAAATCTACTATAAATATACTATTTCATAAGCAGTAGATTGAATTGGCCATTCATTAGTTTCTCTAGTTCCCATCAGAACTACCCTCGCCTCTTGAGTGGGTTTCTCCATCAAATCTCCAATCTCTCCCTCCGTCACCACCACGGCTGTAACCTTTATCACTCCTCTCACCTCCATAACCACCACTGCTCTGACCACCACCTCCATATTCACTAGCACCTCCAGATCCCCCATCACTACTATCATAACTGTCGTCTCCGCCTTCGCCTCCACCGCCAAACTTAAACTGAGCCTGGTTGATGGTGATGTTCCTGTTGTCAAGGTTTTCCAAATTCTTAAGGTTTTGGTTTAGGTTTAGGTTTATTAGGTTTTAAGCTTTAGGTTTTTTTTTAAATTTTTTTTAGTTACTTTAGGTTTAGGTTTAGGGTTTCGGGTTTAGGGTTAGGGTTTAGGGTTTAGGGTTTAGGTTTTAGGGTTTTAGGGTTTATGGTTTTAGGGTTTAGGGTTTAGGGTTAGGGTTTAAGGTTTACGGTTTAGGGTTTTTTAGGGTTTAAGGTTTAGGGTTTATGATTATAGGTTTAGGATTTAGGGTTTATGGTTTTTTAGGGTTTATGGTTTTTTATTTATTTTAGTTTAAATTATTTTTTATTTTTATTTAGATCTATTTTTTAATTTTATTTTATTTTTTATTTATTTTAGGTTTATTTATTTTAGTTTATTTTTTAAGTTTTGGTATAGGTTTAAGTTTAATTTTTAGTTGAGTTTTATTTTTATTTTATTTTCTAGGTTTAGGTTTTATGCTTTATTTTAGGTTTAGGTTTAGGTTTTTATTTTATTTTTTAGGTTTAAGTTTTAGGTTTTGATTTTAGTTTTTTTTAGGTTTCATTTTTTTAGTTTAGGTTTAAGTTTATTTTTAATTTATTTTATTTTATTTAGTTTAGGTTTATGGTAAGGTTTAGTTTATTTTAAGATTAGGCTTAAGTTTTATTAACTTTAGTTTAGTTTGTTTTAGTTTAGGTTTAGGTTTATTCTATTTTATTTATTTTTATTTTTTTTAGGTTTAGGGTTTAGGTTTTATTTTTTATTTATTTTTAGGTTTTATTTTAAGGTTTATGTTTTAGGTTTAAGTTTATATTTAGATTTAATTTTTTTGTAGTTTTATTTTATTTTATTTTATTTAGTTTTTATTTTATTTAGGTTTTTTTATTTATTTTATTTTAAGTTTATTTAGGTTTTCATTTATTTTATTTATTTATTTTATTTGTTTATTTTATTTTATTTTGGTTTAGGTTTAGTTTAAGTTTTATTTTATTTTATTTAGTTTTAGGTTTTTTATTTATTTTATTTTTAGGTCTTTTTAGCTTAGGTTTAGGTTTTAAGGGTTTAGCATGTAGGGTTTAGTGTTTAGAGTTTTGGGTTTAGGGTTTTAGGGTTTTGGGTTTTAGGGTTTTGGGTTTTGGGTTAGGGTTTAGGGTTTAGGGTTTAGGGTTTAGTGTTTAGGCTTTAGAGTTTAGGGGTTTTAGGGTTTTTGGTTTCATGCCAGGTAGATCTATTATGGATGCCATACATTTGTTAAGAGGTTTGATGGATAAGTATAGGGAATGTAGGGAGGATCTACATATGATATTTATTGATTTAGAGAAAGTTTATGATAAAGTTTCAAGAGATGTTCTTTGGAGAGTTCTAGAATAGAAAGAAGTTAATATTGGTTATATTCAAGTCATTAAGGATATGTATAATAGAGCTACTTGTGTCCAAACACAAGGAGGATTGACAAAATATTTTCTATTTAGTTGATTTCATCAAGGATTCTTTAAGCCCTTATCTTTTTTTGCTTTAGTTATGGATGTTTTTACTATGTATTTACAAGAAGATGTACCTTGTGTATGCTTTTGTTGACATTCTTCTTGTTAATAAGACTAGAGATAGTCAGAGAAACTTGAATTATGGAGGTCAACATTAAAATCTAAAGGTTTTCATTTAAGTAGATCTAAAACTAAATATATGGAGTGTAATTTTAGTTGTCGAAGTTTTGTGGTGGCGTGTTGACATTAGGTGAACAAGTCATTAATAAGAGTGGGTGATTGAGATATTTAGGCTCTATTGTTCAAAATGATGGTGAAATAGATGGAGATGTTATTAGTAGAATTCAAGTTGGATGGTTGAAGTGGAGGTGCATCGGCTGTTGTGTGATTGAAAAGTTCCACTTAAACTTAAGGAAAAAATTATAAGATACAATGTGTATGGGCGAATGTTGGCTAGTAAAGAAAGCATAAGACTAAGTTAAGTGTTACGAGATGAGGATGCTTAGGTGGATGAGCTTTACTCTTAAAGATAAAATGCAAAATGAGTATGTTTGGGAAAAAATGGGTAGCTCAATGGCAGATAAGATTAGAGAGTCTTAGATGGTTTAAACATAAAAAAGTTAATGAAGGAGGTAGATGCATTAGATTTTCCTTATATTAAAGAAAGGTAGGTAGACTAAAAGACTTGGTTAAGGTGTATAAAAATGACTTACTTGAATTAAATGATAATTTTAATAATAGACATGATGGAGGAAGGATTCATGTAGCTGACCCCACTTAGTGGGATAAAGGTTTATTATTGTTGTTGTTGTTGTTAGCTTTATTTTTGTTCATTTAGTTATCATTTTATTTTTATTTCATTTTTTTATTTAATTTATTTTTAGGTTTTATTTTTTAGTTTAAGCTTAGGTTTATTTTTAGTTTATTTTAGGTTTAGGTTTAGGTTTTATTTATTTTAGGTTTATTTATTTTAGTTTAGTTTAGGTTTAGGTTTATTTTATTTATTTTATTTTTATTTTAGGTTTAGTTTTCTTTTTAGGTTTGGGTTTTTTTAGGTTTAGGTTTAGGTTTTATTTAGGTTTTATTTTAGTTTATTTTAGGTTTATTTTAATTTTATTTATGTTTAGTTTATTTTATTTAGTTTTATTCTTAGTTTATTTTATTTTAGTATAGTTTAGGTTAGTATTTATTTTATTTTAGTTTATTTTTATTATTTTAATTTATTTATTTTTAGGTTTAAGTTTAGGTTATAGTGTAGTTTATTTTATTTTATTATTTATTTTATTTAGGTTTAAGTTTTTCTTTATTTTATTTTTAGGTTTTATTTACTTTTGATTTAGGTTTTTTTATTGTTAAGGTTTAGGGTTTAGGGTTTAACATTTAGGGTTAGTTTTAGGGTTTTAGTTTAGGTTTTATGGTTTAGTGTTTAGGGATGGTTTAGTTTAGTGTTTAGATTTAATGTTTAGTTTAGGATTTAAAGTTTAGGTTTTTAATTTATTAGTTTAGGGTTTAGGTTTAGGTTTAAAACTTTATTTAGGTTAGAGTTTAGGTTTATAGTTGAGTTAATTTAGGTTTAAGTTTAGGTTTAGTTTAGGTTTAGGTTTAGGGTTAGTTTAGGTTAGTTTAGGTTTAGGTTTAGGGTTTAAGTTTTAGTTTATTTATTAGTTTAGGTTTAAGTTTAGAGTTTTATTTAGGTTTATGTTTAGGGTTTAATTTATTTTTAGGGTTTAGGGTTTAGGTTTAGGGTTTAGGGTTTAGGGTTTAAGGATTAGGGTTTTAAAAATTAGGTAAATCAAAGTTTAGGTTTTTCTAATTTATTTATTTTTTATTTATTTTAGTTTATTTATTTTATTTTTATTTAGGTTTTTTTATTTTATTTAGTTTATTATTTATTTTAGTTTATTATATTTATTTTAGGTTTATTTATTTTAGTTTATTTTATTTTTTTTTATTAGGTTTAGGTTTAGGTTTATGTTTATTTTAGTTTAGTTTAATTTTTTATTTTTTTTTTAAGGTTTAGGTTTATTTTTTATTTTTAGGTTTAGGTTTAGGTTTTCATTTTATTTTTTTAGGTTTAGGTTTTTAGTTATTATTTTAGGTTTATTTTATGGTTTTATTTTTTTAGTTTATGTTTAGGTTTATTTTAGTTTATTTTATTTTATTTAGTTTAGGGTTTAGGTATAGCTTATTTTAGGTTTAGGTTTTATTTATTTAATTTAGGTTTAGGTTTATTTATTTTTTTTATTTAGTTTAGGTTATTTTTAGTTAGTTTTATTTATTTGTATTATATTTTAGGATTATATTTTAGGTTTAGGTTTTTTATTTAGTTTTTTTATTTTATTTTAGATTTTTTTTTATTTAGCTTTCAATTTATTTTTTAGATTTTTATTATTTATTTTATTTTAGGTTTATTTAGTTTAGGTTTAGGTTTTAGCTTTAGGGTTTAACCTTTAGGGTTTAGGTTTATTTTTTTAGGTTTATTCTTTGGTTTTATTTCTAGTTTAGTTTAGTTTATAGTTAGTTTATTTTATTTTATTTAGAGGGTTTAGGTTTAGTTTATTTTAGGTTTAAGTTTAGTTTATTTTTAGGTTTAGGTTTAGTTTATTTATTCTAGTTTAGTTTAATTTAGTTTTGGTTTAGGTTTATTTTATTTTGTTTATTTTTATTTTTTTATGTTTAGTTTTTTCATTTAGGTTTGGGTTTATTTTTTATTTATTTTATGGTTTTATTTTTAGGTTTATTTTTTAGGTTTAGGTTTTTATTTTGTTTATATTTATTTTATTTAAGGTTTATTTTATTTTTATTTTATATTTAGTTTTTATTTTATTTAAGTTTTTTATTCTTCAGATTATTTTATTCTTTAGTTTAGTTTAAGTTTTATTTATTTTATTTTGTTTATTTTTATTTTATTTTATTTTTAAGTTTACATTTAGGTTTTAGTTTAGGATTTTATTTTATTTTATTTTTAATTTTTTTTTAAGTTTAGGTTTTTTATTTATTTTAATTTTAGGTTTTATTTACTTTAGGTTTAGGTTTTTTGGTTTTTAGAGTTTAGGGTTTAGTGTTTAGGGATTAAGGTTAAGATTTTAGGGTTTTATCCTTTAGGGTTTTAGGGTTTAGTAGTTATGGTTTGGGTTTAGGGTTTATGGTTTAGAGTTTAGTGTTTAGCCTTTAGGGTTTAGGGTTTTTAGGGTTTTCGGTTTTAGGTTTAGGTTTATTTACATTTAGTTTAGGTTTAGGGTTTAGATTTAGTTTAAGCTTATAGTTTAAGGTTTAGTTAAGGTTTAGTTTTAAGTTTAGGGTTTAGAGCTTTAGGTTTAAGGTTTAGTTTTAGGTTAGATTTAGTGTTTAGAGTTTAGGGTTTCTAAATTAGAATTTAGGTTTATAGTTTTAGATCATAGGTTTAAGGTTTAATAGTTATGGTTTAGGTTTAGGTTTAGGGTTATTTAGCGTTTAGGGTTTAGGGTTTGATTTGGTTAATTTATATAGTCTTAACATTTTTTTTTAATAAATCGATGGTTTAAATTTTATTTTTATATTTTATTTTTTATTTTATTTATTTTTATTTAGTTTATTTTATTTATTTTAGGTTTATTTATTTTAGTTTAGGTATTTTATTTTAGTTTTTTTTAGGTTTAGGTTTATGCTTACTTTTTAGTTTAGTTTTATTTTTATTTTATTTTTTAGGTTTAGGTTTTATTTTTTATTTTAGGTTTAGGTTTAGGTTTTTAATTTATTTTTTTAGCTTTAGGTTTTTATTTTAGGTTTTATTTTTAAGTTTTGGTTTAGGATTATTTTTGGTTTATTTTAGGTTTTGGTTTAGGTTTTATTTATTTTAGTTTAGGTTTAGGATTAATTTATTTTGCTTATTTTAGGTTTAGGTTTTTATTCTAGTTTAAGGTTTAGGTTTTATTTTTTTATTTCTTTTTAAGTTTTATGTTTAGGTTTATATTTTTGATTTAGTTTTTTATTTAGTTTTATTTTTTATTTTATGTTTACTTTATTTTTTTTATTTATCGTTTAGTTTTCATTTTATTTTTTTTCAGTTTATTTATTTATTTTATTTTAGATTTTATTTAGTTTAGGTCTAGGTTTTCAGCATTTTAGCGTCTAGGGTTTAAGGTTTAGGTTTTAGGTTTATTTTTAGGTTTTATTTTTTAGTTTAGGTTTAGGTTTATTTTTAGTATATTTTATTTTATTTAGTCTAGGGTTTAGGTTTAGTTTATTTTAGGTTTAGGTTTAGGTTTTATTTATTTTATTTATATTTAGGTTTAGGTTTATTTTATTTTGTTTATTTTATTTTTTAATTTTGGTTTAGTTTTCTTTTAGTTTAGGGTTTGGTTTTAATTCTATTTATTTTTAGTTTTATTTTGAGGTTTAATTTTTTGATTTAGTTTTTATTTTATTTTATTTTATTTTAGGTTTATTTTATTTTTATTTTACATTTTGTTTTTATTTTATTTCCATTTTTTATTCTTAGGTTTATTTTATTTTTTTTAGTTTAGTTTAGGTTTAGGTTTTAGTTTAGGTTTTTATTTTATTTATCTATTTTATTTAGGTTTTGGTTTTTTATTTATTTTATTTTTATTTTTTATTTACTTTAGGTTTAGGTTTTTAGGTTGTTAGGGTTTAGGGTTTATGGTTTTAGGGTTTAGGGTTTTATGATTTATTATTTAGGGTTAAGGTTTAGGGTTTAAGGTTTATGGTTTAGTGTTTAGGTTTAGGGTTTAGGGTTTAGCTTTAGCTTAGGGTTTATGGTTAGTTTAGGGTTTAGGGTTTAGGGTTTATATTTTAGGGTTAGTCTAGGGTTTAGGGTTTTAGGGTTTAAGTTTTAGGGCTTAGGGTTAACGTTAGGGTTTAGGGTTTATGGTTTAGCGTTTAGGGTTTAAGGTTTATTTTTTGTTTAATTAGGTTAAATGTTTAGGTTTTAGGTTTTTTAGGTTTATTTAATTTATTTTTTATTTTTAGGTTTATTTATTTTTATTTTTTTATTTAGGTTTATTTTTTATTTAGGTTTATTTTAGGTTTATTTTAGTTTATTTTTTATTTTAGTTTATTTTTTAGGTTTATTTAGGATTGTGTTTATTTCTTACTTTAGTTTATTTTATTTTACTTTTTAGGTTTAGGTTTAGGTTTTATTTTAGGTTTTATTTTTTTAGTTCAGGTTTAGATTTTTTTAGTTTATTTTTTTAATTTATTTGAGGGTTTTAATTTAGTTTAGTTTAGGTTTTGGTTTAGGTTTTATTTATTTTATTTTAGGTTTAGGTTTATTTTATTTTATTTATTTTAAATTTAGGTTTTTCTTTTTTATGTTTAAGGTTAAGGTTTTATTTTTTATTTATTTTTAGGTTTATATTTTAGGTTTAGGTTTTTATTTAGTTTTTATTTTAGTTTATTTTAGTTTATTTTTTTATTTTTTTTGTTCTAGTTTTTATTTTATTTAGGTTTTTTTGGTTTATTTAATTTTTTTAGTTTAGTTTAAGTTTTTATTTATTTTATTTTAGTTTATTTTTTCATTTTAATTTTATTTTAGTTTTAGTTTTAGGTTTAGGTTTTGGTTTAGGTTTAGGTTTTAGTCTAGGTTTTTTTTGTATATAATTTTATTTATTTTATTTAGGTTTAAGTTTTTTTATTTATTTTATTTTTAGGTTTTACTTAGTTTAGGATTAAGTTTCTAGGTTTTTAGGGTTTAGGGATTAGGGTTTAGGGTTTAAGGTTTAGGGTTTGGGGTTTACGATTTAAGGTTTGGGGTTGTAAGTTTTAGGGTTTAGGTTTTAGGGTTTGGCATTTTTTTTT